>CM037851.1:241645083-241879128 GCA_021234595.1 Delia radicum | reverse complement strand
TATATAAGTGTATATGGTACAATTAATCAAAAATAATTCTATCACTTTTATATATAATTATATATGACATAACATATCATTATATATAAATAAATACGAGTATAGTAAAATTTAATGAAACAAATTTAAAACTCTTATATGTTTTTTCACCTTTTATAATTAGAATATCAATAAGTAATTTTTATTAATTCGGCTTAAAAACGAGTGTTTAAATTGTTATTATTTTTATTATTTATTTACTCTCCTCTTCTAAACTTTTTACTTAAGTAAAAAGTTTTTAAACAGTGAACAACGTAATTGTTTTTTAGTACAGTGTTACACTGAGGAGCATAAGTGTATCACAAACCAACAACTATCACTTTAACAATCTATAATTTCTATAAATTTTACTCAAATGCAATCAAATTTTTCTTATTATGTTTGTACAAGTGTCTTCTCTCTTTCAAAAAGGTTTTATTAAGATCTGATCACAACAACAAATACACAAAGGCATAATGTAAATAAATCAAAATGATACAGTTTTGCACTCACTATTTATTTTTATATTTTTAAAACAATAATATATTTTTAATGACTGGTCCAGTAATTCTTTGCCTTCTTAAGCTCGTGGATGCTATTAGGTAGATTTTGTGTATACCTCTGCATAAATTCTGGAGGAATCGCCTCCCACACTTCCTTCGTCCGCTCCCACAATTCTTTCACGCCTTTTGGAGGACTGACATATTTTGCAAGCTGCGATTTGACGTGACTCAACAAATTCTCGATCGGATTCATATCCGGAGATTGTGGAGGCCACGTCATCACACCAAATTTTTGCTTTTTGAGCCAGTCTTTCACTACATGTGCGGTATGTTTGGGGTCATTGTCTTGCTGAAAAATTACTTTTTCAGCAGCATCACCCATTTCTTCCACTACATCAGGAAGATTTTGTTACAGGGTGGACAAATATTATTTCTTGCGCATAATTCCATCGATGCTCACCAAGGGTCCCACTACATCTTTGGATATACAACCCCAAACCATGATACTGCCACCACCATGTTTTACGGTTTGGCGTACCTTATTAGTTGTTGGTTTGTGATACACTTATGCTCCTCAGTGTATATTAACGGCATATAGACAGTCGCAATTAATTTTTTTTAATTAATATGCATTCGACAAATTTAATTTAGAAATATTGAGATTAAGAAGAAAAATAAACGTTTTCTCTTAAAATTATAAATACTATTAATTTTTAAATCAGACTAGACTAGTTAGTTTCTGCCTTTTTATGGACAGGCTCATCAGTGATTTTCCATTTAAATTGTATTATTATTTGTGTCTTATAATTGTCAGATTGTCTCTATATGATAAATTTTTCAACAACCTGCGGCTGTAAGAATCAAACCTGCGCTCATCTTACATTACAAACGTACCAATACCAAGTCATGACCGTTTAGCGATCACACCCAAGTATGGCCTCGAATCTAATGCAGCTTAATTGCAGTTTTCTTTCCTATTAGCTTTTTCTGTTATTGTATATTATACTCAGAAGTGACAACACTAACAACACAAATATTCTATTTTTAGATTTTTGTTTACTTTTTGTAGTTACATTATTATTGTTCAAAAATTTCTTGAAAATTACCTCCGACATAGGTCGAAATATTGAAGAGGACAATAAATAAATAGAAAAAATTTTAACTCTCGTTTTTAATTTTATTACTAAAATTTAATTAACAAGAATTAATGAACAATCAAAGGGTCAACTATAAATAAACTTATTAATATATATTAATAAGTTTCAAAATTTACTGCAAAAAACATGAAAAACTACGGTTTTTTGTTTTGTAATGATTACACACAGTCTTCCAAATTTTTCTATCTCGTGACAATTTTGAGAAAACTGCGATTAATCGCGAAAAATTGCGTTTTTAACCATTTCTGAAGTGTGTACACAACACATCCAAACAGCTTAAATATTTTTATTAAGATGGCAATACATTGAACTTATTTTTCTCTAATGAATTAACAAACGTTTCAAATTTGTTTATTATCATAGGTAAAACTTGCATTTGAAAAAAACTCCATAAAAAAAATTACCAAATATTACATTTTTTAAAGTAGCCTAGTAGCCATACATCAGACCAGCTTTAATTTATTTTAGCTTCACGATTTAAACTGTGAACTTTCCTTTAATTAATGTCGTCGAAAAGCTTTTAAAATATTACACCAACTTCGTTTAAATTGCATTTCAAATATAAGCTATCTTTAAAATTGTATGAAATTATAATTCTTATTTCTCAGGTAGTGTTTTGTCCGTCGTGCTGTCAACACGTTTTTAAATTTGTCTTGTCGTGTTTGCGTTTGTCCCTATAAATTCCGTTTAAATTTAAATGAAACAAATAACATTAATAGTGTCGTTCTGTTAAAAAAAAAAAAACAAAAATTATTCAAATCCATAACAAATAACAAACACAAAACATAATATAAAACTAGACTACACATCAACCATAAATCTATATAAAAAAAAAAACGTTAAATAACAAATAAATTTAAAACAATAACAACAAACATTAACATTATCAAATAACAATACATTTAAATACAACTACATTAACAACAATAACAACAAGCATCAACATCATCAAGCAACAATACTTTTAAATAAATATATCAACAAAAAAAAAAATACATCTGATCCTCGCTATACGGCTCTGTTTTTTATAATGACCAAGCAAGGGGCTTTTATGCCTCCTTAATAAGTGTCATTGTCCTTTCCTTTCCATTGTCTACGGTGTATAGGGGGCGGGGAGTCAAATTGTTGCCTGGTTGTTTACTGTCAAAGGTATAACACTGGACATTAAATAACCAATTACAGCAACAATTTCGACTACTGTGCCCCATATACACTCGTAAGGAACATTGATTTTATTTTTTTCTTATTTTGTTATGACAGGCAGATTTCGTATAGACTTCTGCAACATACGCGGACTGAGAGCGAATTATTTTTCTGTATATGCTCACATTCGTTTCCATAGGCCGGATGTTTTCGCCTTATGTGAAACTCAGGTTTGTGAGGATGCTGATCCACAGGATTTTCACATACCTGGGTATCACCTTCTATCCCTTTTTTCTTTACATAGGGGCCTTGCAATGTACATTCGCTATGATGTTGTGTACCAGTATCAGCAACAGTTGTACTGTAATGATAAGGAATTTAGCTCTCTTTGGGTTAAATTCCAGATCAGGTCGCACATATTGCACTTCGGGTTTCTATATAGAAGTCCAAACACGGAATTGGCTAAATCCCTTGATGGCTTCGATGCCCTTTCCGATTCAATTTCGAAAATCTTGGAGGGTTGTCCGAATAGTGAAATCGTTGTTGCTGGTGATTTTAATATCCACAACTCATCCTGGATTCGCCATTCGAGCCATACAACTCCCGAGGGCCAATACGTTGAGCTTTTCGCCGCGCATAATGATCTTGCGCAACTTGTGAATGAGCCAACACACAATGTATGTGTTGAAGGGCAATCGCGGAACACTCTCGACCTCTTCCTCACTTCTCACCCTGAAAAATATGAAGTGAAAATACTTGCACCTCTCGGCAATTCGGATCACAGTACTATTTCTGCATCTTTTTCATATTCTACTCTTCGTAGCGTTTCCAACTTAGCGCCAAAACGCTCTATTTTCCTATATGAAAAAGCTCGTTGGGCCGAGCTCAACGATTTCTTTCGGCATTTTAACTGGAAAATCTGTTTTCTCGACGACAACGTCGATGCCGCTGCAGAAATGGTAGTCAATATTATTATGCTAGGAATGAAACTTTTTATTCCAACGAAGCATATTTCGGCTAAATCAAAACACAAGTGTTGGTTTAACCAGACGTGCAAAAATGCAGTCAGATCCAGAGAGGCAGCGTTCAGTAATTGGCGTTCGAATAAGAACGCCGTTACTGATCTGCACCGCAAAAAGGCGAGAACCGAGTGTGCCAAGGTACTTAGACGCGAAAAGATTTTATACGAACAGCGTCTACGTGCCAAAGTTCTTTCTGCTCCTCGGGGCAGTAAGACCTTTTGGTCGTTTGTTAAAAGAGTAAGGGATAATGCTAGTTCTTCTATTCCAACTCTTTTAAAGGACGATCAATCATTCACTGACCCGGTTGATAAGGCCAACCTTTTCGCTGAACTTTTTGCAAGAAATTCTTTCTTGCCGGAAAGCGATCAACCACTGCCCGTTCTCGAAAGGGTATCCTATACTATGCCTTTGATTTTCTTTCGGGCCCGGGCAGTCAAAAGGGTTCTTGCGGATCTCAACGTAAATAAGTCACCGGGGCCGGATGGCATATCAGCACTGGTGCTGAAACAGTGCTCTTTAACGTTGGCACGTCCATTGGCAAAACTTTTCAGCTCTTCGTACCGTGCGGGAATTTTCCCCTCTTGCTGGAAGGTGGCCAATGTCCAGCCTATCCCTAAAAAGGGTGCGGCTAACAACCCTGAAAATTACCGCCCAATCGCAATTTGCTCTGCGCTCTCCAAAGTGATGGAGACCATGGTTAACCACCATCTTGTGAAATATTTAGAGACCAATTCACTTTTAAATGATCGACAGTATGGCTTCCGTAGTGGTCGATCTACGGGAGACCTGTTGGCGTTTCTATCGGAACGTTGGAGCCGGTCAATCCACCGCTTTGGTGAGAGTAAAGTGGTTGCTCTAGATATTTCTAAGGCGTTCGATCGTGTGTGGCACGGGGCACTCGTGACTAAGCTAGTTGCTTTTGGTGTCGGTAATGTCTTCTCTCGATTTATAACGAGTTTTCTCAGAGACCGCACTATACGTGTTGTTTTAGATGGGGTCTCATCAAACGAGTTTCAGCTAAATTCAGGGGTACCGCAAGGTTCTGTTCTTTCTCCTACCCTTTTTCTTATTTTTATTAATGACCTTCTTGGTCAGACCATCAACCCTATCTACTCTTTTGCAGATGACAGCAACATTTGTCATTCATTTTCATTCGATCACAGGCCAAGCTCTTTGGAGATAGAGGGCATGCGGCAGAACATGAATGACACACTCAATCAAGACCTTTCTACAATCTCCGAGTGGGGTCGCGCGAATAAGGTCGATTTTAATGCACGCAAGACCCAATGTTGTATGTTAACCCACAGACGGGCTGTGGAATTGACATTGTCATCTGTAACTATGGATGGTATAGGTATTGAGGAATCGGATACTCTTGATGTTCTGGGCATGAGAATACAATGTGATGTCCGTTGGAATAAGCACGTATTTCAAGTGTCGAAAGAGGCATTCAAGTGTCTCGGTTTTCTAAAACGGTGCAAGACTTACTTCACTCCATCCGATCTCCTTACTATTTATACCAGCTATATCCGGCCAAAAATGGAATACAACTCTCATATATGGGCAGGGGCTCCACTGTCTATTCTGAAGCTTCTGGACCGTGTTCAGGGGAGGGCGGTGAAGCTTATCAATGACAGTAGTGTATCCAACTCTATTGATTCATTGGAGCATCGTCGGAATGTGGGTTGTGTGACACTTTTCTATCGATATTACCATGGGAGATGCTCATCTGAGATAAGTGAACTTATTCCACGAGCCCGAGTTTTTATTCGTAATACTCGCTTATCTAGTAGAGCACATCCGTTTGTAGTTGATTGTCCTGTGTTTCGCACAACGCATTACAGAGAAAATTCGTTTTTTAGTCGAACGATTCGTATGTGGAACAAACTTCCCGCAGAAGTCTTCCCTGTTACTTACAATTTAGAAAAATTTAAATCAAATATCCACAAACACTACTCCCTCTTTCCTCCTTCCCATACCTTATTTTCCTGATCAATACAATGCACTGCATGAATAGGGGGCATCCCCTGAGTATTGGTTAAATTATAAAAAAAAAAAAAAAAAAAAAGTGTATTCTAACTACTTATCTTTATTTTGAACTCTTAGAAAGCGTCAATCTTATGATAAAAGGCTTAAAAAAGAGCCACAATGCGAATTTTTGGCAACTTTAACCAAAAGTGTATGTAAATCACATATCGGCATTCAAACCAAGGAAGCTTGTCGAGGTGTGTTATTAATATTTATTTATTAAACTACTAAAAACCAAAGTTATAATTATTTAAAGTTTTAAACCAACGAACATATAGACTAAAGAAGAACCAATGAACATCTGTTAAATTGTATATGCCAACTGGTTTTAAGAGAAACAGTTTTTAGAGGTTTTTTAATGCATATTTTTTAGTATATACGAGTATAAACAAAATTTTGTGTTATTTAAACAAAATTTATGCAGAGAATATCAAACAAGAATATCAAACAACACAAATTAACTTTAAAATTTAATTGAAGTTGCTTAAAAGCATGAAAATTAAATAATTAAAAGTAAAGGGTGAATTAGCCAAGCGTAAACGTAAACGTATCTCAGTGTACGAAATTCAATAAGTCAAATAAGAATAGAAGACATTTTGTGTATCTTGTTGTTTCATTCATATGCATTTAACATAGAGAAAACGTAAACGGACAACAAAATTCTATTTTGATTAGATTTTCTTGTGTTTTTACGTATTCTATATGTTTAATGAATATGAATGAAACAACAAGATACACGAAATGTCTTCTATTCTTATTTTACTTATTAAATTTCGTACACCGAGATACGTTTACGTTTACGCTTGGCTAATTCACCCTTAACACTGTTAACACATTTTTTCGAAACTCTCTTAAAACTAGTTCAGGTTTTTAGAAGAGAGCGTTGGAAACGGCTTGTTTAAACAAATGAAACACCTAACCCTTAAAACATGCGTAATGGATTCTAAATTTTCAATTTTAAAAATTAAATGGTTGCTTAGTGGAACTATAGACAATATACTTTCTACCACTGATCCTGTTCTGTGTTTAACAAAATAGTTGTTTTGAGCAATCTGAAATTTCTGAAGTAATAATTATGAAGATTTATGCTTCATACAAAAATATCGTATTTTGTATAACAAGGAGGACGTGTAAAGTTTGCTGTTTATTTCTGCTCTTAAAAAAAAAAAAATCTACTTGAAAATTTTGCGAACGAAAAATTTGATTTTCTTTCTCGGTAAATGTTGTGTTTTTTTTAATTAATGTTTAAAATTTATTATTTCTTAAACTTCATAAAAAAATACACAATTTTTGATTTAACATTATTTTTTAAAATAAATAAACATTAATGTTTTATAAATGAATTGCAAGTAGTTCTTTCATTTTTTTTTTAATTAAAAAAATTGTATCAAATTATATATGATTGATCATATTTGATAGACCCAATTTTCGGATCAAACTATATGAGATTAGATACCATGAGATCTGCTTATATATGAAATATTTCAGATCAGATGATATGTGATGTTTAGTTATATGTGTTACTATATATAATCACATATGATTATATCGGAACTTTTTTCGTCGGGTAGTTGTAAAAAGTGTTCGTTATATGTGAACATGTTGTACAAACTAAATTTCAATTAATAAAATATAGATGCATATTATGCTGCTTTAAAAAAAAAACAAATTGTCGAATTTTGAAGGGGACAACCCTGAGTTAGATTAAGATTTATGAAAAAAAAAAAATTCTCAAATACGAAAGTTATTTGTTTACTTATATTTTTTGAGCTAAAATAAAAGCTATTTTATAACTTTTGGTTTTTCAAAGAAAAATAAAAGTTTTTTTTTTAGCAAAAATTAAAAGTTATTTTTTGACTTTAAATTAATTAAAAAGTTTTTGAAGTAATTAAAAAGTTATTGTTTGTACATTTTTTTGGTTAAAGTTAATTTTTTTTCGATGTAGTTATTTTTAACTGCTAAAATTAAATGCAGTTAAAACAACATTACAACATTAACATAAAATGTGTTTTAAATATTTCTAACTTGTCTTTATATTTTAATAAAATTAACAATTTGGAAGCAACAGTGAAAAAAATTGTGCCCCTACTACATCTCAGCATTCGTGTAGTCAACGGAAATGATAATTTTTAACTGTAATTGTAATCATTTTACTATGGGACATGTAAAATAACTATTTTTGACACTCAGAAATAATTTTCTTGGGTGAGTTTTAACGAAATTGTTCACTTAACTAATGAACTTTTTTTCACAAAGTGAATGTTAAATTTCTTAAACTTTATGAAAAAGCTTCATAATTTTTATGAAACCATTTTTAATGAAATTTTTAATAAATAAAAAAAAGTTTTTTTTTCCAATGACACTTCATAGATCTAGTCCAAAAATGCATTAATATCATGCAGAAAATTTTTTCAGTGGAAAGAATTTGGTTGGACGAAAAATAATGAAATTTTTCGGTAAGTCAATGAAACTTTTCTTCACAAAATAAACGAAAATTTTCTAAAAATTTTTTAATGAAACTTCTTCATTGAGCGTATAAAACTTTTAATAAATAATATGATGTTTTCATACAATTTTATGAAAACTTGTATTAACTTATTGAAAAGTTTCAATATACGAATTGCTGTGCAATTTCATTGATATTATGCCAAAATTCATTAATACCATGCAGATAATTGTCTTACATCAGTAATGTAAAAAAAATAATAGCGATATATTTTTAATCATTATTATCCATATATGTACATTAGGGTAGTCCTTATTTTTCAACTTGCGATTTTTGTTTGGATATAAAAATTCACCATGCAAAAAATTTGAGTGCTAGTATAACGGGAATGTGTCCCGCATCGCCCTTGAATATCAGGCCTCCTTGGAAAAATTTACCAAATATAAAAAACAAAAAAAAAATTTTTTTGTCTAAATTTAAAAATGTAATATAATTTTTGTGTTGGGTTCAATAACTACTACTCAGATAAAAAATATTACCTTCCCAGAAAATCGCTAACTTATTCTAACTTGGAGTCAAAAAAATGCACATATATTTGGGGTGTACCTAAAAGTTACTATTTTACATTTTTGAAAATTTTATTCAACAAAAACCAAAAAACTAGTTCTTGCTGTCAAATGTTTTATTAAACACATCCCAAATATTAAATAACATAAGTATTACGGATATCCGTTTGCAAAAATTTTTGTTAGAGCATTTTGATTCTAGCGGATTTCAACGTTTTTTTAAATTTGTATAGACTTTTTTTTTTTAAAAAGATTTTTGTAATATTTCATCAATGTTGTTGTGTATGCTATTTTATATAATTGTAATAACTTTATTATAAAGTATAATTTTTCGTGTTCATAGTTAACCTGTGTTTTCATGGGGTCACAATTGACCCTCGTATTTTTAAGAGTCAAAAATCACAAATATGACATAAAATTAATTTTTGTTTATGTTTCTAATTGTAATTTATTTACATTTTAAAATTAATTAATTATTTAGTATAAATTCAGATATTTGTATTCATATTAAAATTGATTTTTTTGTACATATTCAGGAGTATTTTCGAAAAACGTATTTTTAATTTAATAGTGTAAATTTTTTTTTCCTCAAAATTTTTATTATGGAAAAGTTTTAAGTTCTAAATTTTACTAAATTGACCTACTCGAAGACTAGAAACGGTTAACGAAATTTTTTTAGAATAACTATAAATTGAATTATTCCTTTTTTTATTTTATTTATAAATTTTGCCATAAAGCTGCATTTTTCTTACGTGGGTCATATTTGACCCCAGGTTAACATGGGTTAACTATCAACAGAAAAAATAGTATTTTATAATAAAATTATTACAATCATATAAAAGAGCATATACAATAATATTGATGAAATATTATTAAAACCTTGTTTTAAAGTAAAAATGTATAAAAATAAAAAAAAACCTTGAAATCCCCGAGAATCAAAATGCTCTAACAAAAATTTTTGCCAACGGATATCCACAGTACTTGGCTTATTTAATACTTGAGATGTGTTTAATAAAATACTTGACAGCAAACACTAAGTTTTTGATTTTTGTTGAATAAAATTTTCAAAAATGCAAAAAAGTCACTTTGAGGTACCCCCAAAATATTTATTAATTTTTTTGACACAAAGTTAGGGTAAGTTAGCGATTTTCTGGGAAAGTAATATTTTTTATGTGAGTAGTTATGATTAAACCCAACACAAAAATTATTTTAAATTTTTTTTTTAATTTTGAAGAAAAAAAATTTGAATTTTTTTTTAAATTATGACCATTTTTCCAAGGGGCCCGATTTTCAAGGGCGATGCGGGACATCTTCCCGTTATGCTAGAACTCTAATTTTTTGAGTGGCGTATTTTGACACCCTAACAAATATTTTAAGGGGGGGGGGGGGGGGGGGGTACAGTCAAAATCTTATTTTTATTTTTCGCCCATACAACTAAAGACCACCCTAATGTACATAATAAAAAGTTCGTGTTTTTATCTTTTTACATTGATTATTTATTGATCCTTTAAAAGAAACAAAAATTCCACTTTGTTTTATGTTGGAAATGAAAAAGTGACAATATTATGTGATAAAATTTATTTTTACAATTCAAATGTTTTATGCTCGCATTTACTTGCGAACATATTAATGTGTTTCATAATTTAAAAACTGTAAAAAATACTTTTATTTATACAATTCATATACAGTTGGCCAATAAAGTCTACATACACTTAACAAAACTGCGTTATTTCAATAAAACGACTCGACTAATTAGTAAAATTCATTAATTTATATTTGATTAAATATGAAAGCTTAAATACATACAAAATTCATTGACTTTTTTTACTTAAACTATAGATATAAACGAAAAATAGAATTCAAATACAAAATAAAACTCAAAAAAGTGTACATACAGTTCAATAAAAATATTGATTTATAAACTATTTAATAAAAAAACAAAAAATTAATATTTTGTTGGTCCGCCTTTAGCATCTAATACCGCTTGTATACGTCTGGGCATAGAAGAAACCTAATTTTGTGTGACATCTGCGGATATTTGATTCCATTCCTCAAGTAAAGCTCTTTTAAGGTCTTCCTTGTTAGATATTTTATTTTTTCGAACGAGCCGGTCTAATTCGTCCCACAGATTTTCAATTTGATTTATGTCCGGTGATTGAGGAGGTGAATGCAACTGTTTTGGGACATTGTAAAGTAGCCACTCTTTTACAATGTGGGCTGTATGTTTCGGATCGTTGTCCTGCTGGAAAATCCAATTGGATGAAAGACCCATTTCAGCAACAGAACACGTCAGATTGGCTTTCAAAAGGTTCAAATAAACATGACGATCCATTATAGTCTCAATAAACACCAAATTTCCCACTCCAGCTGCTGACATGCACCCCCACATACCATGACAGACCCTCCTCCATGCTTTACTGTTGGTAACAAATTCTGTATATCCATTGCTTTGTTAGGTTTCCGCCACACTCTTTGCTTACCATCGTATCCAAATATATTGTACGTTGACTCATCACTGAAAATAACGTTCTTCCAGTAATCGAGATCGTCATTTTTGTGCAGTTTTGCAAACTCGAGTCGTTTTTTCATATTGATTTGGTTTATGAATGACTTTTTCCGTGGGATTCGGCTATGGAAATCGTTTTCTCTTAAAACATTGCGAATGGTTTCGGGATGAATACTGACTTGTTTCGATTTTGCGAGGTCTCTTGCTATATCAACTGCGCTAAGTTTTGGTTCAGCGGTGACAATTCGGACCACATCTCGTTTTTCGCGCTCGGTAAGCTTACTCGGTCTGCCAGATCGATGCTCATTTTCAGTTGTTTTATATCTATTATAATTTTTTATAACAGTTTGTATAGTAGAACGACTTTTTTAACAATTTTTGATATTTCTCCGTATGACTTATTATCATTTCGAAGACTTATAATCAATTTTCTAATGGCTTGTGAAATTTCTGTGCGTTTTGGTACGTTTTGTGACATTTAAAAAACAAAAAACTATAATTTTAGTTTAATTACTGTTTTAGTAGTAACTACACACAACAAACTGACAAAATAAACAAAATACCGTTAACTAGTGTTGGTATTTTTTTGAAATTCTAGTGATGTATATTGCTGTATGTACACTTTTTTGTGTACCAAATCTAACATATTATCAATTGAACTGCATAAAAGCAATTAGTATATAATTTTTTGATTATTATTTCGATTAATTTTTAAAATACTATAAATTACATAAATAAAAACTTTTTAAACTGTTGTAGTTTCATCAAAATTGCATTTTTCATGACTGTACGTAGACTTTATTGGCCAACTGTACATATGAGTCAATGAAAACCTCTAAGCAGCTTAAATGTTTTTCCGTTTATTTTTTTAAAATCCTTTGAGACTTATAAAAATAATCATAAGATTTCTGTTTCCTTATTAAGATGTCAAGCAGTCAAACCAAAAAAAAAAAAAAAAAAAAAAACATAAAATTGAATGATGTTCCACATCATATAATCATTTTATTTATTCAATACAATACATAAAACGGGTAGGGTTTGGAAGTTCATAAAGTGACATCGGGGTATTTAACCAAAAAGTACGATGTAGTAATTGAAAATAAACGAAATCAGAAGATGTTGAAATCGATAGAAAATGTTAATACTCTGTACTAACAATAAGTCTCAAATTGCGATCATATGGTACTGTATAATTTGATACATACACTCAGGAAATTATTTATTTAAATTTGACTGCAACCGACAGTTAAAATAACTGCATTTTAAGTTGAAATTTTGTATTTTTAACAGTTAAAAATAAACTGTCGAATGTAGTAGAAACGATTAAAAATTCAGTTAAAACTAAACTCAAATAAAAAAGTTAGTAAAGTCAGCAAAAAATTTTGCTGAGTCAGCAAGATTTTAGTCAGGAGGGTGCTTGCAAAAAAAATTGCTAATGTCAGCAAAATTTTTTGCTGAAAATCAGCGAGCTGATTTTTAGCAACAAAATTAGTAGATTCAGCAAAAGTTTTGCTAACACTTAGTAGATTAGAAATTAAAAAACCCTTGTAAAAATTTATAAAATTTTTGGTGAATATTAGTAGACTAAAAAGAATTAAAAAAATTTGTAGAAAAATTATACTTTAGTTAATTTATTTGCGGAAAATCATAAAACATATTTTTGTGATTATGTTTAAAATAATTTACAATACGTTACAAAATATAAAAATGTTCATACTCCAAAATTGACGCTATGAACTAATGTATAAAAACAAAAGAAATAATTATACGAATGAAATTATCTTTGAACTACTTACATCTTTTAAAGGAACGCAAATGCCGCAGAGAATTATAGGAACGAAACGAAAAACTAACAAAATATAACATATACAACTCTTTTTTGCAATTAGAAAAAGGAAACAGAAAAATCTACCTTAGATGTATGTCTTTGTCTTTCGCTTTAGTCTGTCTACTTATTGCATATTTGTTTGCAATTTGACCACACAAGATTATTAATATAAATTAACATTTAGTTTAGAAATACACGTTTAATCTTTATTAAATTTAAATATTTTATTTTGTCTCTTATTTAATTAACAGATTAATAGATTAAGTTGTTTTAATCCACAATTTTGTTTTATGTATGAAAAACAGATACAAAAATCTTCCGGTTGATTTTTTTATATTATGTCTTACGAGAGCTGTACTTTTTTGTATAATTTTCCTCGTCACTACTACATGGTGACATGCCGCGGCATCTAATTCATTCTGCGTATATCTTTCAGTCTGGTTGTCGTTCACACTATTGATGTACTAAGCAACACAATTTTTTAGCAAAATAAATTAGTAAAACATTAGTAAAATATTAGTAAGAAATTAGTTCAAAACAGTTAAGTGCTGATTAAGTATAACTAAAATTTTAGTTTAAAACATAATTTTAGCAAAAAATTTGCTGAAAAATAATATACCTGATTTACAAGATGTTTTACTAACTTTTCTACTAACTTATTTTTTGAGTGTACATTACCAGCACTAAAAAAACAATAATTAAAAAACAAATATTTTTAAATATTCTAACTTTTACTTTTTATTAACCCATTTTATAACATTCATCGATCCCGTGCGATTTTTTTACGAAAATCGGTAGAAAGATTTAATGGTGTCTCAATAAGCTTTTTCTGAAGTTTTTGTAATACTTATTACTCCCTCTAGCGGCGGAATTCGCAGTTTAAATTAAATTTTTTGACGCTGTATATGTACTTAACGGGTTAAGTTTTAATATATATGTTTTATTTGTTGGTAAAGCAAATATCAATCAAATTGTGATACACAATTTGATCTATCGGATTAGAATGATTTTTCAGAATGTTTCGATTTTTTATCAATTTTTTTCCAAATTGTAATATGGGAGCACTTTTAAACATTTTTTTTTTTTTTTTTTAACTTGTTTGTTTTAAGAAAATAAATAATTTTTCATATTACAAAAGAAAATGGAGTTATTATCTGTATATTAAAGTTTTTACAAGTTTGGAAAGTTGTTGATCCTATTTTTTAATTTGCAAAAAAAAAGTATAAACTGTACAACAAACTTTTCTTATTCCAAAAATTATTCTATACGTCCTTAAGCAAATCTGCATATAACATTTATAACACATATTTTCTTTCTACAAATTACACAATTTTCAAAAAAGTTTCAAAGAAAAATCTCAAAAATTATATTTTTCTATTAATTATATGGCAACCCTGGAACAATAGTTTTAATTTATTTTTATTTATTTGTATCGTTTATACCTCAATTTATCACATGCTTTTTACTGCGTTATATTACACTGTACAACACAAAAAAAAATTACAAGGTCCGACCCACAAATTTTGATAGAAGAGGCAAAAAAAAAAGACACGTGTATCGGCGTTTTGAAAGTTTACATCTGGGTTTCATTTTAGGGGAAGGTAAAGTTTCCCCTAAATGCACATTTTGTATTGTCAATCGGCATAGAAAATCGAGTACAGCTTACGTTTATAGTATATAGTGTGTTAAGCAAACTTATGTAAAATATTACGGAGAACATTTTTGTGGAATATATTAACCCTCTAACTCCATAAGGTAAGGGTCGTTTTTGTCCTTCTTTTAAAAAACAGCAAAAAACACCATTAAAACGGGGATTCAAGGGGTTAAAATGTTCCGCAAAAATATTCGCCGTAAAATTTTACTATAAGTCCCTGAATACACCAAAACGGAAAATTCAACCAGAAAGTCAGAAATAAGACACAACAAAAGAGAGCTTATTGTTAATTTCGCATTTATTACGAATTTTATTTTAAAGCATGGTGTCTACGTATATTCGAGCAATAGGAGACCGATTTTTGCATAAGACATTGTATATTACTTCCTTAATACTTTTCCACGCATTAAGCTCAATTGATCAGAGCATTTCGTCGAAGTCAGCGTTTTGCATTAGCTTTCTTTCTTGAACGACAATAACACCTGTTTGTATGATACCAATTTTAAGGCTTTTAACAAGAACAACGACTTGAAGAACACATACATACCTTCTTTAATCTTTGCTTCGCTTAATTTTGGAAACATTGTTTCAGAAAATTTAATGCTGATCCATTTGTATCCAGACATTTAACAAAGTTTTTTATCACATCAAGTTTGATATGCAATGGGGGTAATATAGTTTTATCAGTTGATGAACGACATTGTGCTCTCCTAATGTTCCTAATGTTATAACAAATGCGACAGCAATGCTTCGGCGTCCACAGTTCATCCGAAAAAACTTCTAGCTCAAAATACCTTTTATAGATGTCTTCAACTTTACTATTGAAAAACGTAACTTTATATTCCGGTATAGTATGTTTACCGCAGACAGCAAAACAAATCAAGTTTTTCCAAACAATTGAACATTTTTGCCAAAACAAATCTTTTTTTTTCTTTAATTTTTTGTTATTTTTTAAGTAAAACACTCTAATTACAAAACAAATTATGTCCACAATATATGCACCGCAAATTGACACGTTTTCAGTAGAATAAGAAATACAGCACTTGATTTTTGATTTGATTTGATTTTTTTTTTTTGTTTTTGTTCTAATGTAACGGATCTAATCTGCCAAAGAACAGCTGGCAATCTATATACTTATATATCTATGAATTTATAGGTCGGTGTACAGTGTAATGAAGTGGAATTGCCTAGAGCTAAAAAAAAAATGTAATTCATGAATACTTCCTATCCAAATTTGCTATCGAAGGTAAAATAATAAAGATATTACTGATTTTTAGTGAAATTTGCACTATTTTTATTTTCATGCTAAATTGTTGGGGTACTTTAAAATAAAATTCTTAATAATTCTTGTTGTGTCTTATTTCAGACTTTCTGGTTGAATTTTCCGTTTTGGTGTATTCAGGGACTTATAGTAAAATTTTACGGCGAATATTTTTGCGGAACATTTTAACCCCTTAAATCCCCGTTTTAATGGTGTTTTTTGCTGTTTTTTAAAAGAAGGACAAAAAAGACCCTTACCTTGAGGAGTTAAAGGGTTAACATATTCTACAAAAATGTTTTCCGTAATATTTTACAAAAGTTTGCTAAACACACTATATACTTTAAACGTAAGCTTTACACGATTTTTTATGCCGATTGACAATACAAAAAGTGCATTTAGGGGAAACTTTACCTCCCCCTAAAATGAAACCCAGATGTAAACTTTCAAAACGCCGATACACGTGTCTTTTTTTTTTGCCTCTTCTATCAAAATTTGTCGGTCGGACCTTGTAATTTTGGAAAAAATTTGATTTTGTTGTATAGTGTTATATATCTCCAAAATTATCAGATCTTAAAAGAAAGTGTTGCTTTAAAGCAACGGCATTGCAAAATGGGTTAAACTAAACATTTGGAAAACAATATTTACACTAAATATCACTTTAATTTTTCTCATTTCACCAAATTTTTTCTTTATTTTTGCTACGTGTCTATGGGATGTAAGACTGGAATATAAAACTGTTAAAGAGCTAAAGAATTTAATAATATTCAAGCAAATAAATTTATTTCCTGTTAGAAATCAAATTTTTATGTTTTATTAATTAAGCGGAAAATATTTTTGTTTTTGGACAATTTTTCAAAATTGTAATATGTATAGCAACACTGACGAATATTTTTTTTTTTGTTTCTGGAAAGAAATTAGGTAATTTTTTACACTAAAAAAGAAATTAAAAAAATTTTTCGGAATATTTAAGTTTTTACAAGATCTTAAATTGTTTGATCCGATATTTTAATTTTACATAAAAAGTACATGTCAAATTTTTCTCATTAAAAAAAAAAATTTATACGTCCTTTACCAAATCAGCATATAACTTTTATAATACCATTCTTCTATATATAAATTAATAATTTTTGCAAAATTGTATTTTTTTTAATCAAGTACATGGACCAATAGTTTAAATTTGTTTTAATTCTTTGTATAGTTAGTAAAGACTTAAAATTTTTATCCAAAATTATCGAACCTTAAAAGTAGGTGTTGCTTTAAAGCAACGGCTTTGTAAAATAGGTTAACTCATTTTTGACACAGTGTTCATTTTTCGACCCAGTACTTCTGAACGGCTTTTTTTTTTGCTGGGAAAAGATAATTAAGTGATTTTAAAACCTTAAAATTATCTAACATCTTGACACCAATCGTGGATAAAAAAATTGAGTACAAATGTTATCCAGAGTTGCCAAATAATTATTTGAAAAAAAAATCAATTTTTTTACAGTTTTTGATTTACATTTTTTCAAAAATTACTTTAAAATATAAAAAACCATAATCTTTTATATTGCTGGTTGTTGTGTTGACGAAAAATTATTAAAATGTATTTCTCTGTTGTAATTAGTTCATAGATTGTATAAAATTTTTGAAAAAACTTTCCAAATACATTTAGTCGAAAATATTTCAAAATTAACTCCGTTTTTACTCAAAACATAATTAATGGATGGTTTTTATTAAAATACTACTAAACTTATTAAAATTATATAGTCAGGGTTGCCTTAATATAAAATTTTTTCCAAAAGCCACGATATTTTTCCAAAAAATTTAAAAAATCGGTTAACTTAACTTAGAAAAAAAAACTGTTCAAATATTTTTGAATGAAGATTTGTTCACAAACATATAAAAAATTTAAATTGATTGATTTTGTTAAGCTCATAAGGCCTAAAATGTTTAATGTAAATAAAACAAACTCTTTTTACATATTTTTCCGACGTTTCGTCTATATTTGATAAGATAAGCGCTATAGAGTTGCTATAAAGTAAACATTTTCTGTGATATTAGTTTAAGTTTCGTGTATTAATTTAAATTTATGTTTTTTGTTTTATGTACAATGCGTTTCTAGTGTGAAGTAAAATAGTTTCATATTACGACTTCCTTGATAAAGTCTACGAATATAGACGAAACGTCGGAAAAATATGTAAAGAGACTTTGTTTTATTTACATTAACAAAATCAATCAATTAAAATACTGAATACTTGGCCAAACAACAAAAATAAGAATAAGAAAAAATAAAATTTTTAAAATATCTTTAACAGTCTATGATTTATATGCTGACAAAGTTTCAACTTTGATTGCCAATATTTCCACTAGATGGCGCTTTAAGGAAGAAAAAAAATCCAAAATTTTCTTAATGAAGCATGGTTCTATATAACTGGAAATGTTTGTTGAAAATAGTCAAGCGGATCTATGACGTGCCTTTAATGAGTTAATAAAATATAAAACAAAGAAACTTTCATTTAATGTGTATATTTTCTTTAGAATTCTCAAATATTTTTTGTAAGTAAAACAACTGCAAGTGTAGTTAAACTACAACCTCATTACTACAAAAATAACTGTCATATAGTAATTGTAAAACTTTTCTGAGTGTACACGAACTTGATTTCAAAATACGTTCGTTGGTTTGGTCATACAGCCAAGAAATAATGAAATAAATTTTTAAACTTTTGTATGTCAGTTGCAGCAAAAGGATAATGAACAATTTTTTTTTCCTAATTTTTGTATACAAAATTTACTATTTATGCATCAGGCCAATGTTTATTATTCGTTAAAATTGCGGATATAATACAAAGTCAATTCTGAATATCTCAGATATAATACAGGATATCGAGAAACTGGTTTGATAAAAATTTAATTAAATAAGCGCTGGCTTTTTCAAAGCTTTCGGTATTTATTCACCGTTAAATTTGTTTTCTAATTATTTTGTTAATTTTTTTTAAACATTATAGATTATCTTACAAACACAAAATTCACTTATTATAGTCCTTCAATTCAGGATAAAAAGTTTGATTACTAACAGCTTTACTAATTTTTCCAATAACTTTTCTCTATTAGTGTATCAATAATTACAACTATAAACTAAGCGAGAATTTTTAAAACTTACCATAATCTTTTTTTTTTTAATAACTAACACAAATTAACTGCTTACTGCAAAATTACTGTTTTGGTAGTTGTTTATTAAAATACCAAAAAATACAGTTGGTTCAATATCATTGGTTTTTTAAATAGCAGTCATAACAGTTGTTTTTTTTTTTAAAGAGAAGCAGCACTCAGGAAATTCTTCCTACTAATTAATGTGTTGCTTTCTTTGGAAAGGGGATAGTGGAGAGAAGAAAGTTGGTGAAAGATGAAGGGCTTCAAACATGGCAACACTGTAATTGGGCGAGTAGATAAGTCTTACAACAGTTGTTGCCCGCCACCTGATGTAGAGTTGGCGAATTTATTGAAGCTTTTTGTTTCATAGCCCTGATTCATTATTTTACTTCGGTGGGGTTAAGTGCTTTGGGAACACCGAAGGTGGGCGCAGCGATGCATATAAGTGATAGAAAACTCATATATATTATTTTTCTAAATTGATGTTGTCGTCACCGGGAATTGAACCCGGACCATCTGTGTAATGGTCCAACGCGCTAACCATTACATTGTATTATTTCATAGAAGACAACTGTAATTACAGTTAAAAACAACTACTACTGATTACTAAACAAAAAAATTTCATGCACACGCATCAAACAACTATAGGAATATTATCGAAGTGCTTAGTAATTATGCAACTACAAAAGTTTCAAGTTAGGTTTACAAAGTTCTACTAAAATATTTACAAATTTTTGTAAAATAGTAGTAGTAGTAGTAGTAATATTATTTTTTATATAAAAATTATTTAAGCAATATACATAAAAATTTAAGCATAAATTTAAAAAATATAATAAAAAATAAAAATTAAATAAGTACGACATTGACCTATGGTCGTCAGTCGACATACATATACAAATTTACACGTGCAAGATATATATACATGATATTTAATTAAAGGTTAAATTCATCTAATAAAAATTTTCTGTATCGAATACAAGTTTTCACATAACTAGCTATGAATTTCCAATCTACACAGAAAAAACTAAAAACGGGTTTCAATTAAAAATTTTATTGAATCAATTAATATTTTAATTGATTTTGCACCTACGACTGAAATGATAGTATTAACTAAAAAAATTTGCAGACAGTTTATTAAAACTCTTTCAATTAAAATAATAATAATATCAATTAAAAGAGTTATTTTCAATTTATAACGAGCTTTCAACCTCCGTATATTTACAAAAATAAAGCAAATCAAACATATTAGCTAGGTTGATACTAGTATTTCGATCTGGCTAAAGATCTCATCAGAACCCGAAGTTTTAGAAAAGCTTGAGTCTATAAAATAGGCAGAACTTTAACAAAAAACCTATTAATAATCAATTTTGCTCCATTCTTGTCTTCTTAGTAATCAACCACGTGGTTATTGTTTTTCTTTACAACCTCAATTAAAAGGTTTAGTTAAATTGATTAAAACTTTAATTGAAACTTGAGAAGAAAACAATGGTAGTTTTAATTGAAAACTCGTATTTTTTTATTGTTGTTATATGCCCCACATTAAATAAAAAAAGAAATGTAGGTTTGTAAATTAAATTGACATTTTATTTATAATAAAATTAAAGCTTTTTAATATAAAAATGTATTATAAGAAAACAAATAAAAGTAAAGACAAAATTTTTGTTTTGCTTGTCTTGTCTTGAACTTTTTCTTGTAATTGAATTGCTTTCTTAAAAAAATCACACGCATTTTAAAATGATAGTTTAATCACACTTACACTTATTGAAAATTTAATTATTTACAAAAATAATAGTTTAATTGTCCTTTTTCGATAAGGTTTATTTAAATCCACATGTGTACTTTTATTACCACAGATAAAACACGAACTAAATTAAGTTTTCGTGCGTACACGAATATCTCAAAAAAAAGAGTGTTGCAAACTCCAGTGAAATAACTACGATTTTGCGTGTATTTGAAATCGGTAAACTATTCAACTTATAAAAAGTTAATCATTTGCGATTTTTTGTTTCTTTTTATTTACAAACTAAATAATATATTGACATAATTAAACATTTGTTTGATTATTTAATCTAAATAAAATAAAAAAAAATAGTTTGCCAAATTTTTAAAAATTTTGTTTACATGTTGTCAACACTGTATGGATATACAGTAGAATCCCGATAACTCGTAGTCGCAAGGGACCGACCGTTTCTTACGACTTATTGAGATTTTCGAGTTAGTGAGATTTCGACTTATCGGGAGTAAAATTTAAAAAATACGACTTAGAGGGATTTTTTATTTTTTTTTTTATTTTATTGACGTTTTATGAGAATTTATAAGAAAATAAAGTAATGAAAAGAGTTACAATGTCAATATTAATGTAAAAAATCTGTAATTTGTGTTTGATGTGATTTTTGTACACTTAAACAATCAATTATATTGTCCAGTTTAAAAATAACTTCAAAGGATGCATCATCAGTTTCTGTTTGCATAAGAAAATCACGAATTTTTTGAACGCTAGATTTGGCACATTTAACAGAAACACGTGGAATTTCCACATCGTTTTCATCGTTGTCGTCCTGTTCATCAACTTCTAAGCCCAAAATATCATCATCCGTCAAAATTCCTTCTGTAGCCAAGCCATCGTCAAAATGAACGTACTCATAGAACGTTATGGTGGATTCTTCATTTTGTGGAATTTCATCCCATTGCGGTACGTGAACTATCTCACTGCTGACTACCATTTCGTTTGAATCGGTAAAACCGCAAGCTCTAAAACAGTTTTTTATAGTGGATTTTGAAACATTCTGCCAAGCTTTAAAAGCATAATTTATGGCAGAATATAAATTGATGTTATGATTTTTTTCTTCTTGTATATTTTGTATCATTTGTGAAACTATTTCTTTTCGGTATAATGTTTTAAAGTTTTGGATAATGCCTTTATCCAGTGGTTGTAGGTTATAAGTGGTATTTGCCGGCAAAAATTCAACATGAACATGACTTAAATCTTCATCAATTTTGTGTGCAGGACAATTATCAACAAACAATAAAATTTTAAGATGTTGTTTTTCCATTTGACTGTTCAACATTTTAAGCCATTCATTGAATAAGATTGCAGTCATCCATGGTTTCTTGTTAGCACGGTAAGTGACGGGTAATGTTTTCACATTTTTAAAACATCTAGGTTTTACTGATTTACCAATTATTAGTGGCTTTAGTTTCTCTGTGCCATCCATATTGGCAGCAAGCATTATTGTAATGCGGTCCTTACTGCTTTTACCACCATGGCACTTTTCACCCTTTAAGCTCATAGTGCGATCAGGAAGACACTTGAAAAACAAGCCCGTTTCGTCCGCATTGAAGATATTTTTTGGGTCAAAGCCCTCTGTGAGTTGACTTAGCTTAGCACGCCATTCTGAACACACATCATCATCCACAGAGGCACTTTCCCCGCAAATTTTCCGAAAACTTATGTTATATCGCTTTTTGAACCGATCAAACCAGCCATCACTCGCTTTAAATTCTGGAAAACCTAATTTTACAGCAAATGCTTTAGCCTTTTCCCTCATAAGTGCTCCGCCGACTGGTATGTTAGAATGACGACACTGCTCAAACCATTTTAACAGTGCTTTTTCTAAATTTGGATGCTCAGATTTTTTTTGTCTTTTCAATTTATTGTTTGACGAAAGGTTTAAATAAAACTCGCGTTTTTTTAAAATTGATGTTAAAGTTGATGGAGCTATTTTATATCTAGCTGCAACTTCAACTTTTTTTTCTCCACTCGATACTGCATTAATAATTTCTTGTTTTGTTTTTACGCACAATGTGTTGCAACTCCGCTTTGACATTTTTACTTAATGAACTGAAAATGCGCTACAAATTCAAGTTGAATAGAGCAAAACACTATGGTAAACACAAAATACATAACGGTAAATAATATGATCATTTTACGGCGACATCATTTTTTTGTTTTTTTTACAATTACGAGTTAGAAGAAGTTTAAATGCAAAATTACGACTTATACGACGTTTTCTTTTAGCAAATACGAGTTACAAGACGTTTTAGTAAGAAATTACGACTTATAAGACGTTTTGCCAAATTGACTTTGCAAAAAAATTACGACTTATTGAGGGGACCGAAATGCATGTATTTTATACGAGTTACCGCGATTTTTTCAAGGGACCGACCAATTATTACGAGTTAGTGAGATTTACGAGTTATCGGGATTGCGAGTTATCGGGATTCTACTGTATTAGAAAATTCAATAAATTTTTTAATTGAATCAATTCAAAAATTGATTAAATTGCCATTGATATTCAAACAATCGATTAATTAGATATTTTTGGCCCATAATTTTTTCTGTGTACAGTAAATCCGTTTAAAATATTCCCTATTTCATTTTCCTGAAATAAAACCTTTTTGAAAAACATAAGTCTGAATTCTCTTAACGCTTGACATCTACCTAGAAAATGTTGTATATTTTCCGTTTCATTCATATTACAAAGAGAACATACAGTTGATGCATTAGCTTGAAATCAATTTCCATTTAGCTCTATCAAATCACTTCTAGCCTTTAATATCCAAGTTATTGTTTCTTGAGTATTGCTTTTGTTATATACCGTTGGCCAGCTTTTGTGTCCAAGTTTTTATAAAATCTGCTAGTCTGACTTACTTGAGTTTCTATATTGTTAAGGTATTTTGTTTTTAATGACTGTAGTAGATTAACTTTATTGTGATGATATTGTCTTTTATTTAAATTATTATGTGTCCATGCAATACCAAATTCTGATACTATCACATTTAATTTATTTACCCAAAATATTTGGCGCTGTAGAAGCTGCATTGAAAGCTGATGTGGTAATCTGTCCTCGTTATATTCAAAAAGAGTTTTGGCTACATATCTTAGATGCAAGTCTAACGTGAATAGATGTCCATTTTCAAATCCTGTTTCCAGCATAAGGATATATGTTGGGGTAAAGTTTGGCATCCTCAAGATCTTTTTGATAAAGTAAGTAGATAGCTTGTTCACAATATCAAAATGTGAGTAGCCCCATACTTGAGCTCCGCATGTCTGCACAACTCTACATACCGCTATAAATAATTTCCATTTAGATTTAAGAGATATATTACCTTTTCTGAGAAAGTTATTCCAAGTGACATTGATACTGTTTTTTGCTGACAGATTTCTTGTTTCAACATGCTTTGTAAACACCATCTTTGGTGTCAATATCATTCCCAAATAACAATACTCCGAGGTTATACTGATTGTATTTCCATTAAAAATTCATTTTTCATTTCTAGCTATTTTCCACCTTTCCTAAATACCATTATTTAAGATTTGCTTAGATTAACCTCCTCGTTCCATAGTTTGCAGTAATCCTCTAATTTATAAATCATTTGCTGTAAGGCATTCACTTTGTCTGCTAAAATAACTATGTCATCCGCATATAGCAAGAGCCATTACCTAGAAACTCGTGCAGATCGTTTAGGTAGAATTTAAATAGCAATGGTGACAGTAGACATCCTTGTTTGACACCAGATGATGGTGCAAAATCGCCTGACATTTCTTTCCCTGTCCACACAGCAAATCTTGTATCTTCGTAAATTTTTTCTATAAACCTGACTACTTTCGATGAAACTCCCATAGTATGTAGCTTGTATATTAATGCTTTGCGTGGAACTTTGTCAAATGCAGTCTTGAAATCCACAAAAAATGCATACGTTTTCTTATTCTCATTGAAATTCAGATGTACAATAGATGCAATATTGTAAATATTGTCTGAGGTTGAATAGTTTTTTGCGAAATCCAGCTTGGTATTCATTTATTATTTTGTTCCGGTCAGCTCATGATGATAATCGTTCGGCGATAAGTCCCATCATTATCTTCGGCAGGCAATTCATAAATGAAATACCACGATAGTTTTCTGGCATCGTAAAATATATACAAGCCTAGTAAAAAATTTCTAAAAAAAATCATATACAATATTTTACAAGACAGTTGTAAAACTAACTTGAAATTTTTGTAGTTGTATACTTACTAAGCACTTCGATAATATTCCCCCAGTTTTTTTGCGTGTAGTAACTGTAAAACTTTTTTGAGTGTACATAAATGTGCATTGTGTCAAACAATTTCAAATAAATATTTAATTAAAAATGGCTTTTAGAAACTGGTTTCGGTGCGGATGGGTTATGTTCCAAATTGACTTAAAAAACCGATATTTATTATAATAGCACAATATTGTCAATAAAGTGGTGCCCTGCAATTTTTTCTCACCAAAAAGTTATAGCCCTAATGTACATGGATTAGTGACGTTTACAAAATATATGAAAAAAACAGCAACACGATAACACTATTACGTCATATCATTCATGTTGTAAGCAAACTAATGTCCGAAGAACAACAATACGAGTAAATTATACATTTTATACATTATACATTTGATCGGCATATCGTTAAAAACATAAAATACAATTAATTTAATAGAAACAGAAAATCTATTTGGCTTTCTATTTGTTCTGTGGTAAACGCAATCAAACGATAAAAAATATGTACTTGAACTTCCTTACCCTAGTTATGACGATGACAGTAACAACAACACTAACTTACCACACACACATATCGTTAGCTAAAACGCAAACGGTCCTAACTAACAAAAAATTCAAAATCGTTTTTTTTATTGATTCTGATGTATTGCATCAAAATACCTGCCCACAATACAATTTAGATTCCTTCGATCAAAAATAGCGATTTTTTTAACAAAAAACCAAAATCCCTATCTACAAGAGCGTTTATATGTTGAACGTAAAAAAGATCCAACTAGTGCTTGTAAACACACCATTGTCTACACATCAGATCCATTTTGCAGTTACGTAGTTTACTCTTTTTAGAATTTTTGTATTAATTTTTTTTTTGTATTTTACAATTGAACTTTTTCTGTACAATATATTGTAAAAATGTTGGCGCAAAAATCACGGAAATGAAAAATTTAAAGCCTTGTAAACAATATATATCAAAAAAAAAAATATATGAAACATCTTTTAAATGAATATGAGTAGTGGTAATTTTCAATATTTAATATATAATATTTATTAATACTATTTCCTCAGTACACTTTTTTCACGTTATTTTTATTTTTTTCCGTTTCTTTTATATATTTTTTTTTTTTAACAAATAAGAACGAATTTTATTAAAAACTAAATTGAATTTTTTTATTTGTTCAAATCCTAAAGCTTTATAAGACAAAATCTCAAAAACTACAGAACCGATTCTGCTATAATTTTCAGCTCAAGTGGAACTTATTTTTACTTCTACAATGTTAAAAGTTTTGTTTCCGTTTTTTTAGTAGTAAACTTACCTTTAAACTTTATGTGGTTTTTCTTTGAAACAACATGTTGAGGCATATGCAAGACTGCGCAGTAGAGCGGCATTTTATCCAACTTTCGATTTTTATAAATTATTGTGGCGATTACTGTAAAACTAGGACTAAAAGTTAGGTGGTGCGAATTTGAGAAAAATCGGATAGCATTTTCGATTTTTGGAACAGTTTTCTTAATTGCTTTAATAAAAATATGTCGTGTAACACATCTTTTTTAATTAATGTTATTAACGAATATTTGAAAAAATTTTAAACGATTTTCGAGATATTGCTATTTTATTTCCACAAAAAAATGCGTCTTTTTCATCTATTCTAAAATTTTTTTAAAAATGATGTAAGAATTTTCTGTTTTTTGCACTCAAATACTACACAAAACATGCTTTCATTTAATCATAGTTATGTCTGAAATTAGTTATGATAAACTATATTTTTTAAAATTAATTTTTATTAATTTTAATTTTTATAGCTAACGGATATTTTATAAAGCTATCCGATTTTTCTCAAATTGGCACCAAATAACTTTTATACCTAATATTTACAATTATCGAAACAATAAATTGAAATATTTCAAAAAGGGGTTTTTTCATCCAAAAAAATGCAGTTTAAACGGCAGAAACATTTTGAAATTTTTGTCAGTTTATTTGAATAAAAACAACGATTTTTGTTGATGCGTTTTTAATTTTTGTGTTTACCCTCGTACCATTTTTATGCTGATCAAAAATTTTGAAATACGGCTTCGTTGGAAACTAAAGATTTCATTCGTCTTTTAAAATTTTATATATTTTATAATTTAAAAAAAAAAAATCAACTCCATCATAAAATTACTTTCTTCAATAAACCAATTTTTTATTTCTTTACTATGTATATATTTTTAAACCAAAGTATTGGTAATGCAATTAAAAAATTGCACCTTTACACCAACTACATAAACACAGATTAAAAATTTAAATTTAAAAAAAAAAAAACTAAACATTTTCAGGATTTTAAAATATTGTTGTCAGCAGATTGTCATAATGTTTATGACAACATTCCCTTTAAAAATTAATATTATTTGTTTTTTCATAAAATAATTAACTAAAGGGTCCGCCAAATAAGTTTTTTTTTTTTTTTGAACTCCTGAACCAATTGGACTTTGTATGGCGTCATACCAAGGTCTTTATGCAAAATTCGTCTCAATGATGTCTCCGAAATGTTCAATTGTTGAGAACGACGGTGAATTGATGTTTATGGCGCTTCACGCACACTTTCTGCCACAGCAGCAATATTCTCGGGTGTACGCACTGTTTTTGGCTTTTCACGCTTTGGTTTATCGATGAGGATGCCAGTTTCTTTCACTTTTTTCACAAGATAACGAACATACGGACCATATTCGTTCAGCGGAAGGATAAAACTAATTATCTGTCAAATCAGACATGAGCTAAGTGTTACCATTCACGAAATAAGCACTAGTTGAAAAAAAACGTTAGATGGCGGACCCTTTATAATTTTTTACTATAACATATTAATAAAATTATCTATCTAATAAATTTGAAATTTATAATCAAAATAAAAAAATAGTTTAATCAAAAATTTATTAAACGGGGCTTTTTTTATATAAATTGAAAAATAGAACAAAACTGCTATGCGTATCTAAATATCTTCAATGTAGTTAGAGCTTTCTGTTTAGAAAAATACATGACAAAGGGACCTAACTAACATAATTGCTCGAATATTAAAAATATGAAATTTGTTTTACCAGAAATAAATTTGTCTGTGTTTTCCTAATAATATTGGAAAAACACTATTAGTTTTCATATAAACATGTTTTTTGCTTCTATTGTAACATTAATAAAATGTTAGTTGGGCGGTTTGCGTTTTAGGTGACGATATGTATAAATAAATGACAATGACGTAAATTATGCATGTGGTTGGCGTTTAAAAATAATAAAAACACATTGTTTAAACAATACTAAAAATTAAAAATAGAATTATAATTTATTTCCTTTTAAAATATGTACACTAAGGTGTCCCTAAAATTCCTAATTGTCGAATTTCCATGCTAACACCTTCAACCCGGTTTTGTTGCATTTGATGCCAGATATACACTCAGGGAACTACTGCTGTAAATATTTGTAGTCGTTTGAGTTGTAATACAGTAATCTTTATTTTTAAGTGAAAAAAAACAGTAATTTGTAGAAGCAATTTAATTGTTGACTACATACATACATATGTATGTAGTTCATTTAAAAAAACAAACCACATCGAATTACTGTATTATGATTTTACATTAATTTTATACAGTGAAATGATATAGATTATTTGTTAGGACAATATCCTAATGAAGAAATATAGAGTATGGCCTCGAACTTAAATAATTTTCATTTTCATTGCACAATTAAAAGTCGAAAAAACATAATTTTTATTTTTAATAAAAATTATAACAAACTTGTAAAAAAGGCAAAGTACCACCTAGTTTACTTCCCCTGTTTTGTTTACAAACTAAACAAAATATAAAAAAGGAGAGGAAAACAAAAAACGTGTATTGAATATCCACCAGAGGTGGATCTTGCACATCAAACAAGTTTTCAATTTATTTTTTGATCAATGGTTATAATCTTTAACTTCAAACTCATATGTATATTAGTTCTCATGTAGTGAGTAAACTAGTTCATATGAATGTTTGATGTTTGGCATGGGATTGTTACCGCTTTCAAAACGTGTTCTGACGTGAACCTAGAAAATTCCCGAAATATATCTATCAACACATTCCTGAAAGGGTCAAATAATAAATTTGAAAACAAAAAAAACTCTATAGATTATTTGTTAGGACAATATCCTAATGAAGAAATATAGAGTATGGCCTCGAACTTGAATAATTTTCATTTTCATTGTAGTTTGTTTTATTAAAAAAAAATGTTTGTTTATTTGTTACTGCATATGTGGTTAGTTTTTACTACAATTATGGTTCATTTTTTGAACAGTAAAAAACAAATGACAATGTTAGATTAATTTTCTGAAATGTAAGTGTAATTTCATTTGTTTTTAACTACATTTGCAGTGGTCTTTACCTTCATAGTATTCTAAGTGTAAGAACCTTTTGTTGTCAAAAGGTTATTACAAAAATAATAACCTTTTGACAACAGAACTGGAACCGCTGCACAGTGGAAGATTTTACGATTATAGAGAGACAAAATTCTATATCTTAGAAAATAATAAAGCTAGAGTCATAAAATTTATTGGACAATGTTCTCGGACCATGGTGCAGCTTTGGGGAAAAAATGGGCGGAATAACCTGTCCTACGGTGATGTCAAAAACGAACAAAATTTTTGGGGTGATTCACTTGAAAGCAGTAAATGACAGCGCTGAAAGAGCTGTTAACCTCACGCAACAATTCCATGGACTTCTAACAGTGCAAGAAGAACAAAAGAAATATATATTGCAATGTGTTCAGGAGCACAGAAAAACATATCCAAATTGTGCAAAAATTACTTTAAAGAAAAAATAAACTGGCACATAATCTAAAAGTATTCTGTTATTATCTTTTACATCACGTTTCTTAAAATCCAAAAGTAGTAAGAAAATCTTTAACGTTTTTTGAAAATTGAAATAAATAAGCAAATGAAGAATGTTTGCTTGGGGTCGCAGGTCCACATGGGTTAATAATATCCGAAATATTTTTATTTTTAACTTTGAGTAATGCTTATAAAATAAAACTATAAAAGTTACAAAAGTAGTTAATTTTTGATTTAAAATATTTTATGGCAACAAGTAAGCCTTTTTATTACTAAAAAACACAATTTCCTCGAAATCCGTAAAATTTAAACCGTTGCCCTACCCAAGTGTACTGGGGGATATTTTTAATTTTTTTTATTTTTAATCTCTTAGATGTTTTAAACAAGTTTAAGCAATAAAAATCTACATTTTTTTAAAATTTGAAATTGGAGTTTTGAAAAACACCTCAAAAATTTTGTTCGTTTTTGACATTACCGTAGGACAGGTTAACACAAAGCAAAAAACTTCTTTTATGTCTCACAATTATGAGTTTATTAAATAAAAAAAATATGTTTCAGTAATTAATTTTAAAAACGTTTAAAATTCGAGATCGAATTTCTTGCTGAAGTGGTATTTGGCACATTATTGGTATGGGGCATTATTTATTACTGGGGTAGTTCTTAACCGATTTTGGATTTGTATACCTTTTTGAATACATAATTTTATCTTAATCTCGATTAATTTATCATCTAGAGTGAAAACTATTGCAATATTGCAAAAAAAAAACAACAAAAACTAAAAAAATATCACTTTTTTCCATATAAAGGCATGTTTCGATCTTTAAGGCCCTATCGGGTAGGGAAGGCGTGGACGTAGGGGCGTAAAATTTCACATGAGTTATTTTCAAGACAAATACAAAAAATTAGAGGGTAGCGTCTCAACATTTCTAACATTTAACTTTAAGGGACACTCTAATATACTTATATATAAATAAACGAATTTGAAAATTTGTGCCGATTGCAGATTCTTTAAAATGTTTAATAACTTTTATATATCTTGTGAAACATCTACCTATATAATTTTTTTAAATCGGATAAAAAGAGTTTTCGAGTTGCTGCTATTCGATTTTCACTAAAAATACACAGAGAGGATTTTTTAGACGAGTTTTTATGAAATTTTTCACAGAAATAATGAAGTTTTCTTTAAAAAGTGAATTAAGAATTTCTTAAACTTTATGAGAAAGCTTCATAATTTTTATAAAACTCGTTTCAATGTACCATTTTATTACGGGTATGAATTCTTTAATATATAAAATGAAATTTTTAATAAAATTTTATAAAAAACTGCATTAATTGAACCCATTTTTTTTACCAAGCATAGATTCCGTAAGAAGTTTTTGACAAAACTTAATAGGAAGATACATACGTTGGTTTCCTTGTATGCATTTTCAGTAAATTTTATAGCCTAATTATAGCCTAGCGGCCTATAATTTGTATAATTTGTAATATTTTTTAAAAATGTATTTATTTTGTATTAACAATTCAAATATCTATCAAAAACTTTAACATTTGGATTGTTTTTTTCGTACTATTTTTAAGAATTTTTTAAATTTTTTTGCATATTTATACAGTTTTTAATATTGTTATTTGACAACTCTAATCGCTGAAATTAATATGTTCCTTTGCTGGCTGAGAAAAAATAGCACATTTTTAATATTAAAAACAAAAACGAAATAATTTTCCGCATACTTCCATTTTAAAAAAAGACGGAAAACCCTTAATAAGATTAGTAAATTTTGTTGAAAAAGTACATGTTGAATAAACAACTTTTCTATTTCTAAAAGTTTTCTTATATGTCTTCATCGATACAAATACTTCGCGTTTATTACGCCGGTCTTCCTTACATTTTTAAATATTTTTTTAAAAAAAGTGATTTAAAAAAAAGCGAAAAATTGTTTTTTTTTTAATCATTATATAACAATCTTGGAATTGCAAATTTGTACACAAGACTTAAAATTGCTTTTTACTGCGTTGTTGTAAAAGTCAAAAGTTATATGCTCTTAAAATTGCTGTGTCTTTAAAGATGCGTTGGTAGAAAATGGATTAATGAAAAGTTTCAATGGAAGAGTTCCAGTGGCATTTTAAAGATCTAATGCAAAAATTCATGGATATCTTGCAGACAATTCTCGCAGTGTACAATTGTTTACAACATTCAGAAATGAAAAAACAATTTGCAAAATTATTTTTAAATCGGTAATGTTACATGAAGTATTATAATAAGAATTTTAGCGGTAACTCTCGGGAAGGGATTTCCCGACATTTTTTAATCCCGAAATCCCGGGAAATACTTCGGGAATTAACGGGAATTTTTTTCATAATGTTATTAATAATCATATTTTTTTAAAGAGTATGTATACTTTTTTTCAAAATTGTACACAGAGAATTTTATTGGACGATACAATGTTTAAAATTAAAATTTTTTGCTATTCTCATTTTACAAGTTACTGAATTTTGTACTAATTTTTTTTGCTGGTTTTAGCAAAATATTTTACTAGTTTTTGAAAACCAGTTGCTAAATTTATCAAAAATTTTGATAACCATAAAAAAAATATATATTTTAAACAAAAAAGTGCAAAGGATTGAAAAGCAAAGAATTTTTATTTTACTTTTTGAATTTGTATTCTGTGAATTTCAAAGAATAACAATGATTGGATGTACTAAAATTTAGCAATTTTTTTTTACTGATTTTAGCAAATTAATTTTAAATTGCAGTTTACTGAAATTTCACTAAAATTTTGTCTACTATTTTCATTTTGCTACAGTTCAGCAGACATGTGTTGACAAATTTAGCAAAAAATACCACAAGGCTCAAAATATGTAGTTAAATTTCCCGCTATAACAGCAACATTTTCAGTAGCCATTAAAGATTTTTTTTCTTAGTGTAAGCAGAAACTAGACATAGTCTGAGTAGTGCTCTTCACGGCTGAATTGTTGTGTATGGACAACACATAAGTTCAGCAAAATAGAATAATGTTTTCTTTTATTATTATTTATTATTATTATTATTATTTATTATTATTATTATTATTTAAATTTTTTCGAATATTTTGTGTGCAAATTTACATACAAATTAAAAAAAAATTTTAGATAAAACTTGATATAACCAGGAACAGGAACGTTATGCACTTAAAAAGTGTGTTTTAGGCGCATATAATATGCATGAAAAATCTTAAAATATGCACTTAAAATTAAAAAAATATACACTTAAATTTATTTTTTGATTATATAATAATGCACAGCAACATAAAATATTCAGCCTTATTGTTTTCCTAAAACACAAATTATACACTCATAGAATTAAACCTGTAAAAATCGCAGAAAACGCTACTACAAATTAGTTAAAACTGACCTTGCCATGGTTGAAGCCCTTCATCTTTCACCACCTTTCATCTCTCCACTATCCCCTTTCCAAAGAAAGCAACACATGAATTAATATAAAAAATTTCCTGAGTGTTGCTTCTCTTTTTAAAAAAAAAAAAAAAAATATCAATAAAATAAGAACAGCAAAAATAAATCTGTTAACTTTACAAAATTTTAGTTATATTCGATGTGAATTTTAGTTAATTGCAAACAAAATAGCAAACGAAAACTGTAATATTAACAAAAATATTGCTATATTTACCTCTAATTTAGTAGAATGCAAATAACAGTCTATTTTGCTAAAATCAACAGAAATTTTTGCTAAAAAACTGTAGATTGCTGATTTCATAAGGGTAGACTTTTATACGCATTTAAAAAAAAAAAATTAAAAAAAAATAAATTTGAAAATTTCACATTTTTTAATGATTTTTTTTGTCTGCTAATATTTAGTAAATGTTTTTGCTGATTTCAGCAGATTATTTTGTTACCTTCAATTAACTATAATTTAGCTCAAATATTTGTAAATTCAACAGATTTATTTAAAAAAAATAAACCAACCTTTAAAAATTTAACTTTATTTTTTAGAATTCCAACAAAACATAAACTTTAAACTTCCAATATATATATAATTAAAATATTATAAACTATTAATTAAAACCAAATAAATAAATAAAGCTCCTACTTACAAATGTAATATAATATTCCATATAAATATTGTGATTAAACAAAATTATAATAATTAAAAATCATGTTCTTGTATAAATCGAAACCTTTATTATTAATTTTAACAAAATGTAAATCATTAACATCATTTATAATGTCGTTCCTAACCATAAAGCCGTTCAAATAAAATACAAAAAATTAAGTCATCATTGAAATGAAAAATTCTTCCTAACTACAAAATTTATTCTTCTTCTTCAATTGTGCCAAAATTTAATTTAATTTAATTAAAAAAAAAAAAAACAACAACAACAAAAAGTGTGCCAAAGTTGCATTTCTATTACTCGTATTGAAAACAATAAAAACTTACAAACTTATTTTATGCATATGATTTTGTGTTGTGATAAAACTCAGAAAACAAAGATAAAAAATTTAAAGTTATGCATTATTGTAAATTTTTGTGTTTGAAACAACAACGTTTATTGCCATCATACAAAAAACAAATTAAATTCTTCTTCTAAATGAAGAATGAAGAAACAAAATGTTCGCACGATATCATTGATCGTGTGTACATTTACTTATTTATTAGTTGGAGCTGCTGTATTTGATGCACTAGAATCGGAAACGGAAAAACTACGCTGCGAAGCTTTACAAGGTAATATCTTATACTATATTTATCTTATAGTTAAAGTAGTACAGTGTATTTTAAATTGTTATCATTTCTAAAGAAGTTCTTAAGATTGAGATAATTTTAACAAAGTTCATATGAGGCTTTTCATACTAGAAAAGTACACAGAAAAAACTAAAAACGTGTTTCAATTAAAACATTTATTGCATCAATTAATATTTTAATTGATTTTGCACCTATTACGGCAATGATAATATCAATTAACGCTTTTTTGGAAAATTAAAAAGGAAAAAAAGTTGTAAATAACTTCTACAAAATAAAAATATGATACTCACAAAAAAAGTGTGTGAACGATACGTTGGTATGTGTGTTATTTCTAGCGCTGCGTCTGTTTTTTTTTTTTGTATTTATATATTTAAAAGTCAATTAAAATATTAATTGATTCAATTAAATATTTGTTTAGAAACAAATTTAATTGAAATCTGATAATTTTTTCTGTGTATAGATTGTATCAATGTCAAACTTGCAGTTGTACTGACTAGGGTTGCCGATCCCAAAATCCTGTTCCCGAAAATGCCGACTATTTTCGGAATTTTTTGTTTATATTACACACTCTGAAACAACAAATGCAAAAAAAAAACTTAAAATTATTATTCATATTTATATAACCTTGCCAGCAAATTTCGGAGCCATCAAAATACATGACACTGAAATGACTCAAAAAACTGATACATTTTGGAGCCCTCTAATTTTGGAATCAAATAGGATTCAAATGTTAAAATTTTTTTTCAAAAATGTTATGTCAAAAAACACTCTTTTTACAGACGAAAATAAGAACCTTCTTAATAGAATCAAGAATGCGAGGGAAATAATTTTATCAATAAAATTATTCAAATATGAGTCACAAAAGTAGGGTATTAATAGGTTTTTGAGCCATCCAAAAATGCTCAAAAAATATGCTTTTTGGAATAAAAAAAATGTTTGAATTATTTTTATTTGTCAATTTTCTTAAAAAAAACAAAAAATGTATCCCTTTAAAATATAACGAAGTGACTGACAGTGTCAAGAATTGGACCAACAATATAAACCGGAAGAAGTGTTGATTGTTTTAAGTAATGTTAATATTTTTTGTGAATTGTAATATTGTAAACCAATTGTAGATGTTAATAATAAAATAAAATTTACATGCAAATGTGAACCCTTAACTCGTGGTCTTATTGTTTTTGGAATAAATATAAAAGACATAAAAATACATAATTTTGAATCCAAAAGCCCTTAAACAAGACTACAAAACGATTTTTTTCGGACTCAGAAATAACTCGAAAGAGGCTCCAATCTACGAGTGAAATTAAGATTCATTTTTTCTACTCAAATATGACTCAAAAAATACTCCAATTTATGAGGGACATTTTTCTTAACACACTCATTTTCCTGAGTCATTTTTGAGTCCAAAAAGAAGGCTCTTTTTCATGAACCAATTTAAAAATATTTTTGAGCCCATTTTTAACTAATTTTTTAGCAAATTTTCTGACTGGGAAATTTAAAAAACTTATGAAATTGTTATTCAACTATGAAATTTTAAGAATTGTGTATTCAAATAGATAATGCCATTTAACATTTTTAATTCCAATTCAATTATTATTTCAAAAAGTGTTAATAAATCTAATTTATTTACTTTAAATCACTTTAATGTAATATCTCATTCAAATTTGTATAAATCTGAAAAACGTATAAAAAGTTTATTCGGCATTCGAAAGTTTAAAAATTGTAATTCTGCTATTATAATATTTCAAAAAAAGTTAATGAAACTTATTTAATTAATTTGAATTAATTTTATTTACTATCCAAATAGATAAAGTCATTTCTCATTTACATGAATGTAAACGTAATAAAATTTACACATTTTTATTCACAATTAGTACATGTGTGTTCTGTTTTACATGGATTCCTGCCATATGGCTTAATTCCATGGTGTTTTAAAGCACAAGTTGAATACGAGGCGTCCAACGAACGCCCCGTTTTTACTGGATCCTGAGGATCCAGTATTGGAGTATGCTGAATTGGAACATATCATCCAACCACTGGTGAGGCCGAGGCCTATCTAAACCTCTGCTTGGTCTATGGGTCCCAGCACCCGGTTGAGAATGCAACTCCACACTGAACTATTAAGTCCTTCCTGCTTAGGCATAACCACAGCCACCTCGAAACTCCCCGAAGGGCCTTTCCCAATAGCCATTACCGTTATGGTCCATAGCAGGATCATAGAATCCGTATAAACGATATGAACACATTGACATGTCACCGTATATATAATTACCAGAAAGATGATCATCACCCGCCTTCCTGTGATATCCTTTTATAACGCCTTCAGCAGATACATCTTCATTACTTTGACAGAACTTTCCGTGGTTAGGGACACAGATACGACTGTATTTCATAAAAGATCATTCTCATCCAACATACTACCAGACATCGGTTTTTATGTCTTTTACAGATAACTTCATTACTAAAGAAGAACATTTCGTGCTGACCAGCACAAATTCGACTTCAAGTTCATAAAAGTTGTTCTGCGTGGCATCCATCATTTCTACCATTTTTACATCTAGATGATATTCATTTGATAAATCTCAACACCAGTCAAATGAACCAAACCAACCTTGCACCATCACAACAACACCATCTCACTCTAGTTCCTTTCCATCTTCCTTAAGACTTCCGGGAACTATAGCGTTTACGACCTTTCTGCTCATACCTTTTTCTTCTTGGTTCATTCTTCCAGAGTTGAGACCATCGCCAGGCTCACATCTATCATCATCTCAATCATCTTCTGGTATCACATGTATACCTTGGACACGTCTTGACTCATATCGTGTTATACATCAGGATCCCTCCATGGTACCTTACGGCGGGCCAATGGCTCCCGTGGTACCATTTTAAAGTCTTTGGTAAGATCTTGGAAAACCGGGGAACTATCCACCAAAGCAGATAGAACCCAAGTAACGTTTTCGCGAATATCCATGATCGTTAGCCGCCCAAGATATCATTAGCCCCCTATTATCCAATAGGCGCCTCCTTCTTACACGTTGCCCAGGTGAAACCACGGGGAGGTGATCGTTAGGCACTTGTTGTTAGTACTCTAACATATTTACACCCTCACAATTAGTACAATTAGATTCCGAAAAGACTCATAAAAGAGTATTGAGACCTTCTGAAATCATAGTTTTAGGAGTGTGTTTTTCTTTACAGGTGAAGCCTCTTTCTAAGCATTCTTTTGTGACTCATACAAGACTCCTAATTATGAGCCTTGGGAGGGTGGATTTCGCTCTGTTTCAGGAGTGATTTTGGAGTAATTTGGGACTCATTTTTAGGAGTCTTTTTTGAGCCTTTTCTGACTAATTTTAGACGAATTTCTAAGCAATTTTAAATGCTCTTGAATGTTTGGAATATACATATAACATACACACAAAGTATTATTGCAAATTTTTTATTTGTTAATAAACAATATTATAAATCTATACAGATTTCAGATAAAGCAAATTCATTCTAAACAAATATCATTAATAACAAATTAGATAATGCGTTAAAAAAAAATCCCGCACGCTTTCTTGATGTCCTTTACCAAATTCTTTATATTTTAAATCCTCAGAGGAAATGAAAAAGTGTCTTGAACAGCATACAGTTCTAAGTTTCTTGAATGTACTGTTCTTACATTTAGCCGATATCTTCCCGAATGCGCACTTTTACTTAATAACAGAGTAATTATAACTCGTATTATATATTTTTAGTGATATTTTTTTAAAAATTTGAATGAAAGAATACATGTGAAGAAAAATTCTTAAGTTATTTTTCTTATAAATAAAAAATTAAAGCCAAACTGGTTCCAATATCACTCATTTTTATGAGCATTTTTAGAGCATTTGGAAAAGGTTCTTAAAAACAGACATTAATGAATCTTTTTTTTACTTTTATTTTAGAACCTTGTAAAAACACTCAAAAAATGTGTGTATCATTTTAAATTTATTTTTTGAAAAAATTTCGTTCTTTATTGGATTCATTTTAAAATCTTTTATGAGTAAATAAGAGTAAATAATAATAATAATAAGTGTTTTTTCTGAATATAATATTTGAATGGATCATAAAATAGAATCATATATCAATCAATTAAGACTCATTATTATGAGTGTTCAGAAATGGATCATGATTACGAGTCTTTTAAAACTCATAATTTATGAGGGCTCACAAATATGTTGGTTCGGCAGAGTTTTAGATTTTAAAAATTATAATTCAGGTTTAATTATATTTTTCAAACGTAATTAAATCTTATTTGAGCCAATGTTATTTTTTGAAATAAACTGATTCCACTTTTTTACCCTCAAACCGGCCTTAGCTTATTTGCAATGAAATTTATATCACTTCTTAGGCACGAAAAATAAACAATACGTTCTTCTATCAAAATATTTTTCGTTGCCTATTTAAGGCGATATGGGCCAAAATAGGTTTAGAGCGGATCTCAATAACTTATTTCTCTTACTAATATATAGCAACAGTCCAAACAATACCCTTTTAGTGGTTTTACTTAAGAAGATAAAGCGATTTTCGTTTTTCGAAAAATACGAAATTGAGCGAAAACGCACCTAAACTTCAGCATATATTGATTAAACTTAATAGATTCGCTAATACTCCTAAATAGAATCTTACTGCCAAATTTCATAAAAATGCGTCCATACATTTTCAAGTTAAGACGATGTCCTTTACAGGTATGCTTCTAGAATCATGTATGTCCTTTGGCCAAAACTAGAGCTTTTTTGAAAACCTAAAGCTTCAATCTTACTTTGTGTTAAGTATCAACGATTTATACTCAACATAAATATGGTTTCAAGATTTTTGAATATTGTGTTCATTTTAAAATATTTATTTTTTGAATTTGTACGAAATTTTCACTTTAACGCTTTCTGGCTTTCAAACCGTGCAATGAACCGTGAAAAATAACTTAACAAAATAGTTTGTAAGTTTGGAATTCCATCGAAATCGCTTCATTTCTTCTTATAAATCACTCATTTAAAGCATTTATGGCCAATTTAAAATACCCCGCCAAGAGGTGGGCTTGCCGGTTAAAGGGTTAAAGAAAAAGTTGAATAATTTTTTAAATTTAAGTAAGAATGCATTTTCACAAAATTAATTATTGTTTTAATTTTTTGTTTTATTTTGTTTAATTTTTTTTTATCAAAGATGAAAATAATTTTGTACTTTGTTGAAAATATCAGTATTGACATTTTTAAGGTTTTTTTTTTTTGAAAAAAAAAAAAATTAAAAAATGATTAAAACAAAATATCTACCCAGAAAAATAAATTCATTTAAAGTATTAAAACCTGGTGCCTGATAGCAAGTCGTTTTATAGAGTGCCCGAAATAATTATCGGTTAACCTAAAATTTTTTTCAGAAATATTTGTATAATAATTTGTTTGTAATCGTTAAAATTTATATCGCACTTGATCAACAAGAGGGTATTAACTCAAAATTTTTAAAATATCACTTTTTTCAAGAAATCAACTAACAACATCAATATCTATCTATTGTAAAAATTACAACGTATTCCGATTACTCTTTCATATCGAAAACCACTTTTGAGACCATTTTCATGATAATGTAGTGATTACCTTTATTTCAACAAAAATGTATTATTTCGAGTTAATACAAAAGTTGAAATAGAAATGAATCGTATATTTTCATAAAAAAAAGGTATTATTTTGATTTGAGCCTTTATTTATGTTAAAAATAATCAAACTGTTTTATTTATATTTGGTTGTATTTTGAGTTGATACTGTTTTGTTGATAAAATTTGTTTTATTCTATAAATTTAAATCGATAAACTTTCAAAAAAATGGTATTAACTCAAAAAATTGATTTTTTTTGCAATGAGTGGTAAAATTTAAAACAAAAACAATGTATATATATTTTCAAATGGAATTTGCTTATTATGATATGTTTGAATTTTTAAATTCTGTTAAAATGTGGCCATAAACAGTTTTTTGACTCTACTGAAAATTTTAAAATTTTGAGTTAATACCCTCTTGTTGATCAAGTGCGATATACAAATAAATTTAAATGTAGAAAAATGTTCAATGTCTTATACCAGACAAAAAATATCTCACATATTTTAAGTATATCCGAAAAAAAATAATTTTGTGGGTGAACCTATATTTATTTTGGGCAGTGTATACTATACTCCGGCTTATATCCTATTTACATTTCGCTTGAACAAGATTTCGTCTACAATGTAAATGACTGTAAATAGTATGAACTTAATCTAAAGTCTTTTGTGTTATATAAACCCAAGTTTAATCATAGTCTCTTATAGTTTAAACTCAGGCCTAACAGTGGGACAAAAATCGGAATAAATTGTGTTTTATTACATAAAATGTGACTCAATCGCAAGTTATTTATTTGTTAGTCTAAATATTTAAAATCATACAAAAACATTTCTTTAACCACCTCTTTTATTGCCCAAATTTGAGATTGATCCGATAAAAAAAAAAAAAAAATATCCAAATTACTATTTAATCTGAGTTCTTTGTAGAATTTCATTGTTAGATTTAAAACAAATGTTTTCTCTGCTCGAATCTTTATTTTTTTTTTTTTTCAATAATATATGTATTTCAATTAACTTTTTTTCTATTTCAAAGCACAAATCCCAATCCGGATCTAAGGATTATAATATATTTGAAACACAATTTTTGAACATTATTCAATAATATTATTATTAAATTTTACAGCTGTCGAAGATATGATTATTGAAAAATATAATATTTCTCTGGAGGATTTTAAGGTAATGGAAACGGTTGTATTAAAATCAGAACCACACAAAGCCGGACAACAGTGGAAGTTTACAGGTGCATTCTACTATGCAACAACAGTTTTGACCACAATTGGTTATGGTCATTCGACCCCAAGCACAGTTGGTGGCAAATTATTTACCATGTGTTATGCAATTGTAGGCATACCACTGGGTCTGGTTATGTTTCAAAGTATTGGAGAAAGAGTTAATAGACTGAGCAGGTTGGTAATGAAAATATTCCAAATACAATTTATGGTTACATCATAAATCTGTGTATGGATATTATTTTGAAATTATTTGATATTTATGAATGTTTTTCATTATTATAATTATTATTTTTCTTTAACAACATCATCCTAATCTCAACATGATAGTTTCGTCATACAGGCAGTGAGAAAATCAATGCATTGTAAACGAACTGCCGCCTCTGAAGTAGATTTAATATGCGTTGTTACAACGCTTAGCTCCCTGACGATAGCTGGTGGTGCTGCAGCATTTTCAAAATTTGAAGGTTGGAGCTACTTTGATTCAGTATATTACTGTTTTATTACTTTAACTACGATAGGTAATGTAGAATTTTATATACACCTGAGGGCAGAGCTTTGAAATAATGAATTATATTTTTTTTTTTTTTTTTATTTTATTAATTAATAATCATATAATTACAAATTATATACTATTACCCTAACCGAGCACTAGCTACTATGGCCTTCGGCGCGTTGTAGCGAAAACAGACCAGTGCATCTGGTGGGAATCGAAAACACGACCCCCGCACTGATAAGCCAGCACGCTACCAACTAGCCTACCGGGGCGCACTAATGAATTATAAAATATTAATGCTTAGTTTTTTTTCTACTCATTATTGCTTTGATACATCACAAAAGAATTGACCGAGGGAGGGTCTTTAAATTTAATTAAGTTTTTGTAAACATATACTCCATGGAGCCCATAACACATCTCCGCATTCAGTTTTTAACATTTTCAAAAATCGCGATTTTTTCACATTTTTAATTTTTTACAAGTTTGATATAATTTTTATTAAAAATAAAAGTTATGTTTTTTCGACCTTTAATTGTATTTAATTTAATTAAAAAATTACAAACTTTAAAGAGCCATCCATGTATTCGCAAGTTGTTATGGGATTTCTCTTTTAAAAATTATTCGATTCATCCGGATGTTCTCTTTGAAACTTATGCAATAAAAATATGTATAGGTACACTGCTTCCCATAACTATAATTACAAATTTTCAATTTATAACGAGCTTTCAACCTTCGTATATTTACAAAAATAAAGCAAATCAAACATATTAGCTAGGTTGATACTAGTATTTCGATCTGGCTAAAGATCTCATCAGAACCCGAAGTTTTAGAAAAGCTAAAGCCTCCATAATAGGCAGAACTTTCACAAAAAACCTATTAATCATCAATTACAATTACAATTTTTTTAAAACTTATAACTATTTTTAAGAGTGTGATAACTGATCTCTTATTGTGTAAAATTTTAGAGATTACTTAATTGATTTAAGAGAAAAATTGTGTTATAATATTTTGTTAGTGTTTCATAACTATAATTACATATAACGTAAACAAAGATATACAGCAAAAAAGACAAATTTCCATAGCACTTAACCCCACCGAAGTAAAATAATGAATCTGGGCTATGAAATAAAAAGCTTCAATAAATTCGCCAACTCTACATCAGGTGGCGAGCAACAACTGTTCTAAGATTTATCTACTCGCGCAATTACAGTGTTGCCATGTTTGAAGCCCTTCATCTTTCACCACCTTTCATCTCACCACTATCCCCTTTCCAAAGAAAGCAACACATGAATTAATAGGAAAAATTTCCTGAGTGTTGCTTCTCTTTAAAAAAAAAAAAAATTAAAGAATTATTGTTGTTTTTTATGTAATTTTAAAATGCCGCATGGTTCATATCTAAGCGATTTTGAGAAAGCGAAAATTTCAGCCTATTTAAAAAGTTGCTTAAGTTTTTGGGTAATTGCTAGAAAAATAACCCGTTTACATGTGGATGTCACAAATTTTGCAAATAATCTGAGTGCTTATGGTAAAAACTAAACAGGTGGGCCGAGAAAAAAGCTTTCTGATCGGGACCAGCGTAAAATAATCAACTGTGCCAGCAACACAATGAAGAGTCTCAATTAGATAACCGATGAATGTAAAGTAAATGTGTCAAATTCAATCATAAGTAGGCTCCTAAATCATTCCCAAAGAATTACTTTGCAGAAGCCTTTATTATTATTTTATTACGCCGCCACAATTATTACTTTATTACGCTGCCATAAAACTGCTCGACTTGAATTCGCTAAAAGGAATTTACAAACAAACTGGAGAAAGGTTGTGGGACGTTGTGGTGTAATGGTTAGCGCGTTGGACTTTTACACATAAGGTCTCGGGTTCGATCCCCGGTGCCGGCAACATCAAAATAATATGTATGAGTTTTTTCTATCCCTCATACGTATCGCAATGCCCACCTTCGGTGTTCCCATAGCAATTAACCCCACCGAAGTAAAATAATGAATCAGGGCTATGAACCAAAAAAGCTTCAATAAGTTCGCCAACTCTCCATCAGGTGGCAAGCAACAACTGTTCTAAGACTTATCATCTCGCGCAATTACAGTGTTGCCATGTCTGAAGCCCTTCATCTTTCCCCACCTTTCATCTCTATACTATCCCTTTCCAAAGAAAGCAACACACTAAATATAGGAAGTATTTCCTGAGTGTTGCCTCTCTTTAAAAAACGAAAAAAAAAATTCTTTTGAAGGTGATTTATTTCTGATGAGAAAAAGTTCATTCTTGATGGTCCAGATGGTTTTAACAGCTATTGGAGAGAACCAAGATATATCTCAATAAGAAATTTCGGTGGCGGATCCTTTTGTTTGGGGCCCTTTTTGTTTCGGCGGTATGGTTGATTCAGCATTTCCAAGCACTAAAATGAATTACAGTATTAGAAGAGAAATTGATGCCATTTATTGAAAATAGCAACGAATAAGAATTCATTTTCCAACAAGACATTGCCTCAGTACATGTCAGTCATCAAACGATGGAATGGCTTTCAGAAAATGTACCGCATTTTCTCCGGGTTAAAACACCATTGAGAATATTTGGGTAGTATTAACCCATCGAGTTTACGCAGAAAACCGCCAATATAAAACCGTTTTTCATCTAAAAGTAGCAGTTATGGATACGTGGAGATCTATAACGGATGAAGTTAAGTGTATTTATAGTTATAAAACACTAATTGATTTTGTTATTCCTTTTTATATAGTAAAATAAAAAATAAATGAATTGTTTTTTTTTGTCAAATATTATTAATGTTAAACTCTTCTACACCGAAAAATGTTCTCAGTTACTTTCAACTAAATTTTCATCTGAGTCTCAGGTGAAATACCCCTTACTGAGCTTTAGTTGATTCATTTAATTAAAGTTAACTAATTTTATTTTGAAAATTAAATTCAAATCAGCCCTCAGTTAAAATGAAACAAAATTTAAAATTATTAGCTAATAACCGATTAAACGGTGGAAAATCTATACGGTTCTCAATGATTTGTTTAATCAAATGCATTGTTTAATCATTTAACTCTTTGTTTAAAATATAAACAAAAATATGCAAAACAAATATTGTACCATTAATAAATATATTTCGCTTCCCACTTGTTTGTTTCTTCTACTATCAGCATACCAACTATTTAGCATTTAGTCATTATTTGACCCATTATTGTAAACACATCGCACACCCAGTTCAAAAGTGACTCAACTCAAAATTTTAATTTTTCGGTTTTATATGCTTAAACTATGCACAATATCCTTGTTTATCTATAAAAAAAATATAAGTGTATTTTGTTGTTGTTAAAGAACATTTATAGCTTTCTTTATGTTCGAATTGGTATAAAGTTGCAAATATTTTTTTTCGATTTCTGAAAAATGAAAAATTTTGAGTTGAGTCACTTTTGTACTAGGTGTGCGACATCACCTGTAAACAATAAAAACAATTGAAAGTAAATAAAATTGTTTTTAATTTTCAAGAAAAAACTAAAACTTAAAGGAAATTTTAATTATTTTTTCAATTGTTTTTTTTTATAAAGTTATTGACAAGTTAAACCATTTAAAATTCACTGGCTGATTCAGAAAATGTTTTTATTAACCAAATATTAGTTGCTTAGTCAATTTTTAATTATTTTAAATCAACTGAGGATTTCATTAACTAAGTCACTAAGGAATTTTTTCGGTGTACTTTTTATTTAACTTACGAAATTTAGTAAAATTAATGTGTAATTATAGTTTTGCAACGCAGTGTATTAAATAAAATTAATTTTTTATGGAAATCAAATTTTAAGATGCATTTTTAAAATTGAATTTTCTTTTTCTGTGAATGTCATCTTATGTTGTTGATTTTTTGATAAAAACCCCTTATATATTTTTTTCATACAAAAAATTAAATTTTTTGAAAAATTTGTAATTTTTATATTTTGAAACAGTTTTAATAAAGTTACAAATTCAAAAAACATAAAAGCAAATTGCATCTGCATCAAAAATTAATGTTTTATACAGATAAACTTAAATAAATTACTTTTTTTGTATTGTTTATAGTGTGTTCTGAATTTTAAACTGTTTTGAAGTCTGTGCAAAATATAAAAAACTACAAATTACGCAAAACATTTAATTTTTTGTATACACAGAGAAAGTTTAGACATTTGTCAACTAAAAGTCGCTTACTACGACTGAAAATGATTGGTGAAACTGAATATTAGTTTCCACAACAAAATTTGGTTAATACAAATGAATTATAGTTGCAAAACCCAACAAATTCAGAAATAACATTTGAATGTGGTTGTGCTAACCAAATTTATTGGATGTAGCCTCCAAAATACACTTTTCAATTCGATTGGCACTTTTTTTTTTGTGTGTATGGAAATAATGTATAAGGTTTTTTTTTTTATTTCAAAAAATCGAGAAAATTATATGACATTCACGTCACAGAAATAGCAAATTAACTTTTTATATAAAAAATGTTAAGTTTTCGGTTGATGCATCTTTAAAAACTTTGATGCATTTGCATCAAAAATGCATTTTTTAAATACGTATGTATTTATTTTTTGAATAAGAAAGAATTGAATAGTGAAAGAAGGCAACCGTAGGAATCGAATGATTTTTGAATTAGGGAAATCCGATAACATCATTTGAATATATGGCTCTTTTGTTGGTTTGGGATTTTTTGAATTTTTTAAACTGTCGGATTGCATCACTGCTCCATTTGTATGAAAGTGGTTAAGTTTTCTCTACTTTTTGTCGAGTTGCTCGCCAACAGGGAATCTGTTAATGTAGGCGACTCCAAAAAATAAAAGTATGTACCAAGATTTGCTTAAACAATTTGTGTAAAATGTCATCAAATGTTTAAAATCTGCATATTTTGAATAGAGATGTAACAAATATTCGGTTACTATTCTGTATATTCGGCATGGTTTAACTATATGGCCGAATACCGAATAGAACCACTATTCAACAAAATTATTCGGTTACAATAAAATAGCTTAAAAACCTGTATTTTTATATAAAAAATTGGGAAAATCAAGTTTTTCAAACAATATTTTTCTTTAAAACGTCAAACACGGCTATTTTTATTGTTCTGAAATGATTTTTCAACCTAAAAAAGTTTTATTATTCTATTAAATTTCGTCTATATCTTAAGTACAGTGTACTTTTATATGAAATTTATGTGAACATTTTTGAAAGAACTTTTCGCAAAATATCCTGTATTCGATTTAAACCAAATACCGAATATTCACTACATATTAATATATACTGTCTTATAAAAAATATTTTTTTGTGATGTCTAGGATATGCTTATATATGGAGCCATATGTATAATACAACTTAAGATGTAATTGTGGATATATGATATAAGATTTAATTATGTAAAATAACATACATGACACAATATCATCAACATAGTTTGAGATATGATTATATGTGGTCCATCATCATAAATATTTTCCGTGCACATAAGATATGATTATGTTTTGTAATAAGGGAATGCATAACGGGATTTGCGGGAAACTTCGCCTTTTTTCTATTCTCGAAATCCTGGACTGAGGGAATTTTAAGAATCCAATTTAAAATAAAAAAGTTTAAGTTTTTAATGCAGCAATTAACAATTTTAACAAATTTTTTATATAAAAATTATGTTAACTTCACCGCAATTTAATTTGTTTAATTTGACCTTAAATTCCACAAATAAGTCACTCTATAGAAGGGCTTATTGTAAAAACTTGATAAGTCACATTTTATTTTAAGTTTGTTTTCGCCTTTAAAAGTTTAAAAAATACAAAAAATACGACAAATACAAGACACTTGTACTAATGGTTTAAGCAAGGCTTATATCAAATATTTATCAATGGATGTCAAGAAAATATCGAAAATCCATAAAAAAAATCAATGTGGCTTATCATATTTTTACAATAAGCCTTTCAATTATAAACATTTCTCCAAAGCACTTTTAGCCAAATATTGTCCAAGTGCCGTTTTTGGGCAGAACGGACTAGATTGACTTTTAATTTTTCTAGTTTTGTCTAATTTATTTCACTATTTTTCATTATTTTAAGCTTGCAATTTTTATATGTACTGAAAACTTTTTTAAACCAACTTTAAGGTTTAAAGACTCAGACATATGAAAAACTTAAAACTTACAAAAAAAATGTTAAATTTATAATAGTGATTTATTTTATGAAAAATCTTAGATCGCTTAAGACATTTCGTTTATAAAAAAATATGATTTATTATGAAAAAAATTTATAATATATTTTTCTAGCGGGATCTGAATTATCCCGGTATTTTTGGAAAAGTTTTCCGCTTTCCCGGAAAATGTAAAAGTGCGGGATTAATATATGCGCCCAATTACTATTTTTCTTAAATATTATTAAAAATTATATATTTCCTGGTCTTTAAGTAGATCCAATTAAATTTCAAAATATCTTATTCGGTCCACCAAAAATTACTTATATTTTTGGATCTAAATAGATCCCATGGGATATTTTAGGATCTATCAGTATCTTATACTACATATTATTGGATCCCTTAATTTTGATCTAGTTTAATCCAGTAATATATTTGAGGGAAATAATTTTATATTACTGGATAAACCAATTTTGAGATTAGCTTGGATAAAATGGGAAATGATTTTATACTTGAAGTTGAATATTTTTCTGTGTTTACTTTTCATTCAATTTATATAATCCAAGCAGAATTCCAAACATAAAATTAATTTACAATTTTTTTTTTATTAATTCCAAAACTCTATCAGAATGCAGGTTCTTACCTATATTGCCAACCCCTCTTGTTTGCCTGTTTATACCGATACTAACTATTTTGCAACAAGATTAGAAGAAAACCCACTACCTTTATAAACAGTGTTAAAGTTTATTTTTACGATTTACCTTTCGATTACACTACTCGACAAAGTTTTTAAACAAACTTTCCAAAAAAATTGATTTGTATTGAATTAATTTCTGATTGTGTGATATTTACTTTCTCAATTAAAAAAAAAACTTATATGGAGCATTATATAATCTTATCTTATTTAATATGACCCAATAATTAATTATACACTCACAACAACTTTTCCTTAAAAAATCAACAGTTATTTAAAAGTTTAATCGGTAAAGTTGTTTTAATGGAATATACAGTTAAATTAACAAAGAAATATATTTTTTAACTTTCTGTCTGTTATTCAATAAACAAATTAAACAAAAAAACGGACGTTCCGTAGTAGTTAAAATATTCAGTTAAAATTTTCTATTTAAAACAAAAAGTTGATATATTATATTAGGTATTGAAATAAACGAAAACAATCTATTGTTTTTATGGATTTTGTCAGTTTATTTTTCAACAGTTGAAAATAAACTAAAAAATACAATTGTTTTAAACGAAAAGTAAGTAGTCCTGTTTTTAACTGATTTTCAGTTAATTTAATGTGTATATTCAGTAGTCTTTACGGAAAAAATATTGTGAGTGTATAAAATTTCTTCCGAAAAATTACCCGATTAAATTGTATCTAATTAGATTAATTTAGATACAATTAGAAGGGGTTTGATACAATTTTGTCCTTATCCAATTTTATTAAATTATACGTTATAAGATTATAACTAATTTAATATAAAAGGATATAATATGGTATATATATTATTTTAAATATGTGTACAATACACACAAAAAAAAGTCCGTGAAGTTAGCAAAAAAGTTAGCTGAGTCTGCAAAATTTTTGCTGGGAGAATTCTTGCAGAAAAATTGCTCATATCTGCAAATGTGATTTGCTGAAAATCAGTGAGCTTGGTATGGAATACCGATACAAATGCCGAAACAAACAAAAAATCAATACCAATACGGATACCGTTATTCCTTACGGTGGCCAACCTTGGTCAAAAATAACTCACTTTTTGGACAAAAATATATGCCTTCCAAAAAGATTCATAAAATATACAAAAATTAGAAGAAAATTATTTAATCCACAAATTAGTTTAGAACTGACTCAGAATTGTAATTGAATTTAAATATATTGTGAACAATTCAAAAAAGGCTCCAAAAAAGATTGATTTTTTGTGCCTATAGAATGTTTTTTATATACAGTTTTTGAGTAATTTTTGAATCACAAAGGAAGGCTCCTTTGGGAGGACCACTTTCATACAAAAATTATAAATTTTAATATTATATTTTGAGACCATTTCTGACTCATTTTGGAGTTTGCTTGATGGCAGGCACATTTTACGAGAACGAGTAGTTTTTGGTTCTCAAATTCCATACAAATTTGAAATCAAAAACTAAATGTGAATAAAAACTACTAGTTTTGGCTCTAGCGTAAATGTAGTATAATAGACAATCAGTTGCAATAATTCATCGTACGCATTCAACCTCTAAATAGAAATTTTTTCTTTCAAAGCTCTGTGTTTGTCTTAAAAATTGTATTTCATAAATTAAATAAGTCGTTTTTTTGTTTGTTTTCCAATTGTATCTTTTTTTTGTGCTTTCATGTTCTGTTTTTATTACAGGTTTTGGAGATATGGTAGCTTTACAAAAAGATAATGCCCTTAATAATAAACCAGAATATGTTATGTTTGCTTTAATATTCATATTGTTTGGTTTGGCCATTGTGGCTGCTTCTTTAAATCTTTTAGTCCTTAGATTTGTTACCATGAACACAGAAGATGAACGGCGAGATGAGGCCCAAGCGATGCAGGTAATTTAAACATGTTTAGTAAAATATTTATGTAAATACTCACAAATTTTATGAATGCAGTATTTTTTGTTTTGTTTGTTAAATGCATGTCCTTCTATTTGATGTACAAATATTGTCTTTTGTTTGCTAAAAGAATTTAATTTATATTTTTACTTTATCAGGTTTTTCCAAAATAAAGGGTAGGCAAGTTCACACGCTATCCATCCATATCTACTATTTCCCATTATTGGAGGTATGAATTGTCAAATTATTATAAATTCTCTTCTGAAAATTACAAAATACTGGGAAATATTAGATATAGGTGGATAGAGGTGGATAGCGTGTAAATCAAGCTTAATGTAAAATGTAAAACTTTTTTAGAATTTTAATTATTCAGCCCAAACTAGATAGTAAAGTTGGCAGTTGCAGTTAATTTAAACGTTGCTCTTTATTTTCGAGAAAATAACTCAATATTGTTTAGATAGTGAAAGTGGCAGTGACAGTGGCAGTTTAATGAAACTTTTTTCTTTAAATTCGCGAAAACTATTCAATACTTTATAAAAAAACCATTGCCTATTTACTCAGTTTTAAAAATGTTGACTATAATACACTCTAAAAAGTTGTACAGTTATTATATGACAGTTGTTTGTATAGTAAACAGTAGTTGCTGTTTTTAACTGTAATTTCTATGAAATAATACAAAACAACTAAAGGGTCCGCCAAATAACTTTTTTTTTTTGAAAATGCTATAAAAAAAACTACTGAATATTTTCTCAAATTTCTTTTTTTATTTGAAAGTACAATCCTTCCGGTTAATAATGGAAAATAATTTCATTCAAATGGCTGCCTCGGCTGGCCATGCAGTAGCCTACACGATCGGTCCAATTTTTAAGCACATTATCGATTGTGTGCAGCTGTATTTCTTCCTCTTCAATTTTTGTGAACAAAAATTCGTTCAACATGGCCCGATAACGATCGCCATTGACTGTAACGGCCACTCCTTGCTTATGTTCGAAGAAAAATGGCCTAATTATGCCTCTGGACCAAAATCCGCATCAAACAGTGACTCGTTTTGGGTGTATCGGCACACATTCTGCAACATTACCATGATTTTCAAAGTAATGTCGCAATATTTCCCAGCGTTGTTCAAGCGTATACACAACCATATTCGTCCAGCGGAAGGATAAAACTAATTATCTGTCAAATCAGACATGAGCTAAGTGTTACCATTCACGAAATAAGCACTATTTGAAAAAAAAAACGTTAGATGGCGGACCCTTTATTATGACAGTTATTAAAAACAAAAAAAAAAAAACAACCGCAGAAAAATACTGTATTTTTTTACAGTTGTTTGATGCAGTTACAGTGTCGTGCAAAATAAAAGCTACAAATCATAAGTAAATCTTTGATTTGAAATATTTCATCTTCCAAGTCAGTTAGAAAAAAGATTTTGATTGGATTTGTTATACACTGCGTTGCAAAACAATAATTACACATTAATTTCCAGAAATTTCGTAAGTTAAAAAAAGTAGAATAAAACAGCTTAAATTAAAACAAAAGCTAAATTAATAATATTTAACAAAAAAAAAAAAACAATTCATTTATTTTATAGTTTACTATATAAAAAGGAAAAACAAAACCAATTCGGGTTCCATAACTATAAATACACTTAACTTAATATATCAAAATTTACAAAAATTAAGATATATATTTTAAAGCAGCAGTTTTAGTAATACGTGAGGCTTCCGTTTTTTTGAATTAAATCGAAAATACAATCAGACATACTGTCTACCAGATTTATTCGAAGTTCTTCCGTTAGATGAACAACTCTTTCATATTGACGGTTTTCTGCGTAAACATGACGGGTTAATACTCCCCAAATATTCTAAATGGTGTTTTGATCCGGGGAGCATGCGGGATATTCCAATACTCTTATATTTTTTGATGATAGCCATTCCATTGCATTGTCTTGTTGGAAACTGAATTCTTCTTCGTTGTTATTTTCAAAAAATAGCACCAATTTCTCTTCTAATACTGTAATGTACACAGAAGAATTCATTCTGGTGGTTGGAAATGCCAAATCAACCATATCGTCGAAACATTTAGGATCTGCCTCCGAAATTTCTTTTAGAGAAATATCGTGATTTCATAGGTCTCTTCAATAGCTGTTAAAAAATTCTGAACCATCAAGATTAAACTTTTTCTCATTAGAAAAAATCAACTTGAACAGAAATTTACTTTTAAACAGTCGAGTTGGTTTGTAAATTCCTTTTAGCGAATTCAAGTCGAGAAATTTTGTGGCGGGGTAATAACCTTGGCACAGACATCAGCTTTTGCCAAGTAATTCTCTGGCAATCTTTCAAGAGTCCACTTATGGTTGGATTGGAAACATTTCCTTTACATTCATCTATTATTTTATTGAGACTCTTCATTGAGTTGCTGGCACATTTGATTATTTTACGTCGAACCCGATCAGAAAGCTTTTTTTTTCCCCCGCCTGTTTTATTATTTGCAAAATTTGTGATAGCCACATGTAAACGGTTTATTTTTCTAGCAATTTAACGGTAACTTACAAAACTTTTTAAATAGGCCGTTTTTCAAAATCACTTAGATATGAACCACGCGTCATGTTATTGCAAATTGATTGAAATTGCACAAAAAAATAAAAATAATTCTTTGATTTTTCTTTATTTGCTACCGTTATATGTTTACCGTTATATATAATTATAGTTATGAAACACTCACAAAATATTATTATACAAATTTTTCTCTTAAATCAATTGATTAATCTTTTAAATTTTACACAATTAGAGATCAGTTATCGCACTCTTAAAAACTGTCATAAGTTTAAAAAACTTATGAAAATAAATTTGTGGGAAAAGGCATATTAGGAGCTACCCAGTAAGGTAGTTATGCAAAACAAAAGCAAGAAAATAAAAAAAGGTGTAGCATTTGTATGAAAATAAAAGTTTCATAATTTTTTTAATTATTTATTTTCAACCATTTTCTATTACGTATTTGCAATTATAAAGTATATGAACTTTAAAAATTCAATACATCAGAATTTGAAGGATTTTGTACTCACACTGAGTGAATTATCTTCACTTCAGTAATGAATTTCTTCATAGTTTTAATGAGAATTGTTACTGGAACTCGTCCATTAAAACTTTTCATAGAATCTATGAAACAGGTTTCATTAGTAGAATTAATGAAAATCTTTATAAATAATGAATAATTCTGACAATGACGCGTTAATAGAATTTATGAAACAGTTTCATAAAATTTTTTAATATTAACAAGTTCCTTGAAATAATAAAACTCTTCATTAATGTCTTGGAAAATTAATTTTATCTAAGCCCATGAACCACTTCATATGATTTTTCAATCAATTTGCCAGAAGTCCAAAATTAATACAAGGCTATATTGAAATAATAAAGCACTTTATATACCATGTTGATCACTTGAGAATTAAATATTAAAACTAAAGTTTGAAATGTATGAAAATTAATGAAATTATTACATTTTATGAAAAAACAAAAAAAAAAAAAATTTTGAAATAATTTCATAGCTCAAAAGAAAATTTTCATTAAATTTATGAAGAGATAATTTATGAAATCGAACGAATTTTTTTATGAAACTATGAAAGTTTATAAAAAACAGTTTATGCAAAATTTCATAATATTAATAAAATCTCTTAAATATAATGAAATTATTCAATGAATCTACGAAAAAAAATTTGAAATCGCAAATTTTTATAACCGGGAGACATAATAATATTAATATACATTTAATTGTTAATAGTTACGAATGTGTCCAAAAATTAATTTTGAATAGTCGGCCATACAAACTTTGGCTAAGAAAAGGTACAAATATTATGGAATTACTTAAAAAAAAAGTAACTCTTTCTCTTCAACGAAGTTAATAACAGAAACAAATTTAATTGTTAACACACGGGTCAGCAATATTTTTACGTCTCTATGAATTCTAACGTTATTTCGGGCTCTGGTATAATATACAGCACATTTCGATTTCCACATACCATTACGCTATGAAGGGCCAATAATGCGAACTTCCTTTTTTCATTAAATAAAGCTCATTTTTCACTCCCGCACTTACATTTTCAAAAATTTTCTAATACTTTCGTGAACATTTTTAATAAATTTTTAAAATTTTTTTGTATTTGTGGGGTTTGTAAAAAAGCGAATATTGATAAAAGTTTGACTTGGTGTTTAACACATAATGATATGTATAAAAAATATTTATGATATGGATTTCTGTGGTCTTTAATTTTAAATAAAATTTCAATTTGGCAATTTTTATTACTCCGCGAAGGGAAATATAAAATGTTTTTCAAACTAACTACAGATTAATATATTCAACGTGAAGAAAATCGATCAACTCTGACCGTCATTAAGCCGTCATTAGCTGTCATTTAATATATTTAGACTTTAGACAAGTGAAACTAAAAATAACAGATATTTTGTTACGACTCCTAATAATACAAATATTAAATACCCAAATTCAAAATTGAAAAATAGTACTAAAACTAAGTTTAAAGTCATACAAATTACAATTCAGTGAATTCTGAATAGCCGTAAACTTTATTATTGCAAAAAACTAATAGGAAATGGTTAAATAGCAATTAAAAATTAATATTTTAACACAAATAATTATAATATTATTTAAATTTTTTATAGCTTTGCTAAACAGTTTTAATGTTGTTGCTTTTGTTTTGCACAGCCTCATATTAGGATCTTCCATATTTGTATGTGAAATTTCCCACACACAGAGAAATAAACTGCCAACCGAATTGAAAAGCGTATTTTAATGGTGACAACTTATAAATTCAGTTAGTACAACGATATTAACATTAGATTTCTGAATATTTTGGGTGTTGCAACTAAAATACAGTTGAATTAGCCGAACTTTGTTGTGAAAACTAATTTTCAGTTTTACCTGCCGACTGAAATTCGTAATAACCGAATTTGAGTTGAAGTAATCGAAATTCCGTTGGCAAATAGCTAATTTTTTTCTCTGTGTGCACATATTTATTTTAATCGTTTTTTTTTTAATTTCCGATATACTCTATTCAATTGTATAAAAGATCCAATCAAAATCTTTTACAACCGACCGGGCAGATGCGTTATTTCATATCAAATGTTATGTTTTGTTACTTTTGTTTTACGCAACACTGTATTTTATTAAACAATTGCAAGAATAATTTTTGATGTTAATTTTTGTTAGTTGTTAATTTCTGTTAGATGTTAACATAATACTAACAAATAGTTATTTAAAAATAAAAGATTATGTAAAGTTTTTAAAAATTCTCGTTTAGTTTGTATATGTTATTATTGGTATATTGAAACATCTCATAAACATAGATTTGTCATTACACACACCCCCAGTTTTATTGAAAAAAGAAATCGATTTTTTTGGAAAACTATGAAGAAAGTGTATTTTTATTAAAAAAATCACAAAATTCGAAATTTTGAATAAGACATATTTTGTACAAAATTTAAATGTTTTCACAAAGTTGGCATAATTTTCTGAAAAATATCACTTAAATTTAATTAAACTGTAATTACACAGGACAACAGCCAATTTGTTGCAGCCAAATTTGTAACTGATCTTTTCTAATTCGAGGGAGCTTATTCTGAATATGAGAATTATTTGAGATAAAATCAAAAAACTGTAAATTTAGTTTTTAAGGTACAACATTTTGACAGATAAATCTTTCATAACATTAGCGTTATAATAGCCCTAAATTGAAATGCACTAATGTTGTTTATATTTGAAATAGTTTTTGAGTTACAAAGTTGAAAATTTCTGAATTTTTTCACAATTGGACAATTTGAAGGCCAGTCAAGTTTTCTTTAAGCACCGCATCTTTATATATATCTTCTATATAAAATCTGTGAAATTTTCCTAAAAACCTCAGTTGGGCCCGATATCTCTAAAGGGTTTCGAGAAATAAAAAATAATTTTTTTTTATATATTTTTCATTTAATTGTAAAAAAAAAACTACGAGCATTATCATTCGATCGTTCGAACTGCTCACAAGGCCAACAGATGATGTTGATGTACGGTAAATCCATTAAAAGGCGTTAATGTTGCTCATTCATAATATATACACAAATCAACAAGATGATATCGTGATAATTAAAAGGTTAATGCCAAATCACTTTAGACCGGCATTTGAAAGATGTTTTCTTCTTAGTGGCCCATATACGTTATTCTTCAACACAGATTTTGCATGTAACATAAGGCATCCAGTGCTTGTTATTTGTCTCAAATGGAAAACCACAATACTCCAAAAAACAACACTCATGTCCCCAGGTCACTAAGGGTTAAAGATTTTTTAAATAAAAGTAAATATAATTATATTCTAATCCAATTTAAGTGATATTTTTCAGAAAATTATGCCAGTTTTAATGAAAATATTCAAATTTTGTTCAACTTTTGACAAAATAATAGTTTGTAAAGTCAGCAAAAAATTTTGCTGAGTCAGCAAAATTTTAGTCAGGAGGGTGCTAGCAAAAAAATTGCTAATGTCAGCAAAATCTTTTGCTGAAAATCAGCGAGCTGATTTTTAGCAACAAAATTAGTACATTCAGCAAAAGTTTTGCTAACACTTAGAAGATTACAAATAAAAAAGCGTTGGTAAAAATTAATAAATTTTTTGCTGAATTTTAGTAGACTGAAAAAAACGCAAAAAAATTGTAAAAAAATTGTAATTTAGTTAATTTATTTGCTGAAAATCATAAAACATATTTTTGTGATTCTTTTAAAAATAATTTACAATAATTACGAAATATAAAAATTTTCATTTTCCCACATTTATGTCATGAAGTAATTTAATATCTGAAGATATATAGAAATAAATATATATACCAAAAATTTTCTTTCAACTACTTACATCAATGGTTGTCTAAATGATGCTATCTTTTAAGGACGCAACTGCCGAAGATAATTATAGAAACGAAACGAAAAAATAAACAAAAACAAACGAAACGAAAAAACAACCCTTTTTTGCAATAAGAAAAAGGAACCATTCAAAGCTACCTAAGATGTGTGTCTTTGTCTTTCGCTTTACTCTGTCTACATGTCTGTATATGTTTGTTTGAAATTTGACCACACTAGATTATTAATCTATTAACATTTATTATAGAAATACATATTAAATTTAAATATTTTCTTTTGTCTTTTATTTTATTAATAGACAATTATTTTCACAAGCCGGCGACAACGTAAAATTTAAGTTGTTTTAATCCTCAATTTTGTTTTATGTATGAAAAACAGATACAAAAGTCTTCCATGGTTGATTTTTTTATATGTCTTATTAGAGTTGTACTTTTTAGTATCATTTTCCTCTTCTCTACTACATCTTGACATGCCGCGACATCTGCTTATCAGCACAATTTTTTTTAGCAAAATTAATTAGTAAAACATTAGTATATTAGTAAAGCATTAGTATAAAACAGTTAAGTGCTGAATAAGTATAACAAAAATTTTAGCTGAAAGCAGGATTTTAGCAAAAAAATTTGCTAAAAAATAGTATACCTGATTTACAAGACGTTTTACTAACTTTTCTACTAACTTATTTTTTTGAGTGTACCAAACATACAGGTGCAATGCAATGTAACATTTAATAGGAAAACAATCAACTAGAATATGTTGTGTTTAAATATTAATATACATGCCGGATTCCCTGTTCGTTCCCAGTAATGATAATATTAGCAGTTGGACTGACAATCCTGCTAAATAAAAAGATTTAAGATTTAAAACTGTTGGCTAAACTTGTAAGAAAAGACGAAAATAACTCATATTGTTAGGGTAATCAATTCACATCACGTTTTTTCTGTGGCTGATGATGACCTACTCGCTTAGGTCGAAATTGCAACACTCCCTCTAGCGCTGATCCTCACAAGATTTTTTTTCATCTTTCTCTTACTTTTATTAACAATTTGTGTTTTCTATATATAATACAGTGGAATTCAGTCTTTTTTCATAAATTCTCCTAATTTTAAAATTGTTGTTAGAAATTCTGAAACAATTCTTCCATTAAATATTGCTTCATATTATTTATTATTTTTAATAAATTTGTATTTAAAAAGCTAAAACTTTTAAGATGCACAGCAGAATTTTCTTTTTAGAGCGTAAAAAATTGTATGAAAACTCTTAAAACGTTACAAAAAATTATTTCGTTATAAAATAGGCTGTGTCTCGGAAACTAAGCGAGATAGAGCAAAATGGACCAAAAATCGTTACTCCGTACCTAATAAGTACCTAATAAATCTGGTCAGATCCGGAAAGATCTTTTTAGCAGACATTTTCTGTTGATTCAGCTTAAAAATTCTGTTGATTTAGCTAAATTCTTAGCTAATTTAACTACAACTGTCAACTCAAATTTAGTTCTTCTAAAATTTAGGTCTCCTAAATTTAATAGACTGTGATTCTCAATTTCATTGAAAATTCTGCAGGCGCAAATTCATGTACTAATTTCTGTTGTCGTAGCTGAATTTTCAACTATTTGTACGGGCTTTTATATGAGTGTATATCCAATGCATAAAAACGCCATAACTGAAGTACTGTTTGGAATTTTGACTTTGTATTTTAAGTAGGCTGTAGGAAATACAATTGTTATTGTAATTGAAGGCAATCAATATTTTTTATTAAAAAAAAAAACAAATCAAATTCCATACAAATTTTAAATCGAAAACTTGAAAAAAAATTAAATACGTATTTTGGGGTTCAATAAAACAAAAAATTATTTAGCAATAAGTCTCTTATGCATGACATTTCAAAATTTAGTTAGACTCCTTTCATTTTTTTTTTTTTTATAACAAATCATTCATAAATTTTGCATAAATTTTCGCTTTTATTGCTATGAGAAAAAAAGTCGCCCTGTAAAATAAAAAATTTCCAAACTTTCTTCAACTGTTAACTTTATTTTAAAAAAATATATAATATAGAAATAATCAAGTATTAATTTTAAAATCAAAATTTAATTTATTTTTCAAATGTCTGCACATTTAAACAAATTTAATGCACATTTTGTTAAACATTTTCTTTATAAATTTAGTTCAATTAATTTTTAATAATTTGAAAATAATTTAAATTGATAACGTTATGATGATACTAAATATGTTTGTTCTTTTTCAATTTGTTTTTCTTTTATGCGTATAAAAATACAATAAAAAATCATAAATTTGGGCCAAAAATCGTGTTAAACGTTAAATAGTTCATAACCAAGTCCACTTTTTGGACAAACGAGGTGATTTTTTTCTCTCTTACTCACTAAATATGAAAAGCTTTGATTTAAATTTTAATAAATTCTCTTTCGACTTTGATTTCTTTTTTTAATTAAATATCTTCTTCGAATACAATAAACACCGAGAAACACTTCAATATAAATTAAAACCAAATAACTTCAATTCATACTACTTTTCCCTCCCTAACCCCACTACTATTACTGCAATATTTTCTGTTTACATTTCCGTTTCCTGTTTTCAAACTTGATTACTCTTAACGATTTATATCGAAAAATAAAAGCTATTTTATTTATGTTGTGTTTATGTTAACTAACGTTTTGATTTTATGAATTTTAAAGAAAAATATATTAATATTGATAATTTATTTTATAATTTTAATAATATTTAGGCTCTTCAGGGTTCGGTTAAACTAGAGGGTGATGTTATAACAGCAAATGGTTCCATATTAAGTGGTTACGAAGGTCATGATAGTCAATCATTTAGTGGATCAAATGTATCGTCAATGTGTTCATGTCGTTGTGCATGTTTTAGTGCAAAACGACATAAAAGGTAAGATTTTTATGCTTTCAAATGTTAATTTTTTATTTTTTAAATTTATTTGGTTAAAATTATCTAAATTTTCATTGCAATAACTGAATTTTAGTTAGAAATTAGAAAAAAAAATTATTCATTATAAGAATTTTGGTTAGAAAAATTTCCATACGAATGATATTATTTATTGTGTTCAAGTTAGAAATTTTATTTTAACCTTTAGAAACAGTTTGTGCAACGCTAAATATGCTTTTTAGGTTACCTGTAATATATATACCTGTAATATTATATATTTAGTTATTTAATAAATTATAAGTTTAATCACACAATTCTGAAAATTGAAATGTAAATCCTGGTGGTTTTTATTGGGTATACAAGTTAATAATGTAGATTTTTTTGCTTGAAAAATGCATTTATTATAATAACAAAATGAATTGATACATTATTCAAAGTATTGTCCATCGCTAGCCACTACTTTTTTCCATCTTTCTGGTAGCATATGGATTTCGCGCCAAAAGAACTGCTCCGGTTTTGAGGTAAAGAATAAATCAAGTCAATTTCTGATATCCTGTTCTGAAGTGAATCGTATTCCAGTAAGGGCGTTCTGCATCGATCAAAACAAATGGTAGTCAGAAGGGGCAAGGTCTGGGATATAAGGCGGGTGAGCCAAAACTTCCCATTCACTGTTTTCCAAATAGTTTTTGACTGGTCTTGCAACATGTGGCCGAGCGTTGTCATGATGAAAGATTATGGCCTCGTGTCTGGTAGAATATTCTGGTCGTTTTTCGTTGATTGCTCTCTTCAAACGAATCAATTGTGTTCGGTACAGGTGATCGTATGACCCGATTTCAACAGCTCATAATACAAAACACCCTTCTGATACCACCAAATGCAGAGCATTACCTTGGCACCATGGATATTCGGCTTCGGCGTTGATTTGGCTGGTTGGCCGGGCTTTACATATGATTTTTTGCGCTTGGGGTTTTCGCAAGTTCTTCTTGCGTTTGACAACAATCTTCGTGGAGTAATGCATCCAATTCCTCATCTTCAAACTTTTTTGGCTGACCAGGCCTCTCCTTGTCTTCTGTGTCGAAATCACCACTTTTGAATCGCGCAAACCATTGTTCACAAGTTTTTTGAGTTGGTGCATGTTGACCTTAAGCTTCTACCTACAATCGATAACTTTCAGCAGCCGTTTTCTTCAAATGAAAGAAGGTTATCTTTTTTAGGCACAAAATTCGACATTATTATAGCGATTGAAAAAAATGTGTGTTTACACTTTGGCGTCTATGGAATACTGAATTATAATGACAGATGTTTACCGTCCAAAATACCATATTTGTTATTATTGACCATATGTGATAGTTATGCCACATTATTAACTTGGGTATACAAGTTAATAATGCGCCTTTTTGATCATAAATTATTGTTTTAACAATTTTTGTTGAGCATATTTATTTTGAGGCCCTATGCTCCTTATAGGAACGACGGGAATATATATATATATATTTTATTCTTATAAAGTTGTTAAGTTAAATGCAATTTGTTCAAGTTAGGGGTTTCCACCTAATTTTAGGGGGCTTTTAAGTCGTTTAAGGGATAAAAAAAAAATATACTAAAAGGGGAAAAAATTTTATTAAAATAAAATTTTCGGTTCGATGATTGGTTTTGTAAAATTTTTTATAGTTTTTTTTACCTCTCCTTATCTTCTTCCTTATTTGTCGGTTTGTACAGTATTATCAGCCGAGAATTTAATTCCTATCAGTCCTTTCAATTAATACGAACATAAAATTCTTGGCTCTATGAAATAACCCCCCAGGAAATAACCCACCAAAACAAAAATGAAAAAACTCCCCAAAAATGGGGATTTATTTCCTTATGAAATAATACCAGAATTTTAAAAATTAAATAAAACCCCAACGACATGAAATAAATCACCAAACGGGAATGAAAAAAACGCCCCATTTTTTGTGGATTTATTTCTTAATGAAAATAATCCTCAATTTGAAACGAAATAAATCCCCATTTTTAAACTCAAAATTGTACATATAGATATAAGTTCATATATTTTTAATTCTCATAATTTTTGTACTTCAACTGTAATGCGACAATAAGGGCTTACGGTGGCATAACATAACGTCCAATGACATAATGTCCATGGACGTTATGTCACTCGAAAAGTGTCATAATGTCCATGGACTTTATGACACTCTGCAATGTGACATTATGTCCACAAATGGAATGGCATAAAGTCCATGGACATTATGCCACAGAATATTCGACTCCGGATCTTGGGTGACCATATACTGGACGACCTCTCGGTAATATCACGTGTCGGATTCGGTGATCTTATACGTTATCTTAACCGAACGGGGTGGGTCTAGTACTCCGGATACTAGTTCCTTACGGGTAGTGTGGTCTCTTCAAAACGGAGTCGCCTTTTGACTCTACTTGATGCTCACGAGTAGCGTGAGCTGCCACTTAAACCAACTAACCAACCATGCCACTTTTTGGGTGACATAAGGTCCATAAACATTATACTCCAGTGTGGAAACAGATCAGTAATTTTGAAGTTTCTTTTGTGTTGCACGCAGAAAAAACTTTATTTCGCGAAGCCGCCTGCTGTGTTCTACGGAGGAAAAAAACCCCTAAGAGCGGCCTTAGGCCGCCACCCAGAAGTACTTCTTTTTCAAATCAGATGTCGAATCCGTTGAAATCTTATATTTTTAAGACATCAAGTAATTTGTAAAAACAAGTTGTTCTGTGTGGCGGCCTTCGGCCGCTCTTAGACGTGTTTTCCTCCGTAGAACGCGGCAGGCGTGCGATTATACGATATATAAATTTAGTTTTATTTTGCGATATACTACTAAAGAATATTTAAAAAAAAATTGTATTGATATAGAGCAATTCCATATGAAAGCGATCACCGTTTGGACGACCCCTCTCCGATTTTAAAATAAATAGTCTCAATCGATTGCCCAGCAAAAAATAATGTACCTACATATTTTTTTTTTTTTTATAGTGACTGGTTTAGTGGTGGTGTGCACCACTGTCATGTGACAAAATTGACTCGTTGCGATCGCTTTAGTAGTTTTTTTTAAAACAACTTTCAATGAGGTCCCTTATGAAGAATTCTTCAATTTTGTCACATGACAGTGGTGCACACCACCACTAAACCAGTCACTATAAAAAAAAAATAAAATATGTAGGTACATTATTTTTTGCTGGGCAATCGATTGAGACTATTTATTTTAAAATCGGAGAGGGGTCGTCCAAAAATTTGCCAATTTTGATCGTTTTCATATGGAATTGCTCTATACTAAATATTATTAATCTTTTTATTTTAAAAAGTCTGGACGCTATGCCACATTTGAAAGTGACATAATATCCAAAAAAATAATGTCGTAATGTCCATGCACATTACGACATTTTCCAAATTGTCATAAAGTCCATGGACATTATGACACTTTTCGAGTGACATAACGTCCATGGACATTATGTCGTTGGACGTTATGACATGACACCAGGGCTTACAGGAATTTCGCCTTACAGCCTAGCCTGGCAGAAATAAAATCTAAAAATATAGGGATTCGAAATTTTTTTTATTACACAACCAAAACATTAATTTCACAAATTAATTTTCTACTCCAACAATCTATATAGAGAAAAATTTTTTTCCCATCAATAACGAAATAACTCCCCAAAAATAATTACAGGGGAATTATTTCATTTTGAAATTTTAGGGACTTATTTCATTACGAAATAAATCCCCAAATAAAAGAAGGCAATAAATCCCCAAAAGTGGAAATAACTCCCCAAAATGTAGTTGTTGTTGTCTTCTATATACATTTTTGGGGATTTATTTCATTTCTGTTTTGGGGAGTTATTTCCTGGGGGGTTATTTCATGGAGCCAAAATTATTTCCTTAAACAACAAATTACTAACGTATTTCTCTTTTTTTTAGACATCAAACAAAGGACAGACGTTCACCATCATCCCACATGCGTCATTTATTGCCCGAAGTGGTTCCAATGCAAGATTTAGGCTATGATTCACATAGTCTTAATCATCATCCATTAGATGGCGTCGATGTTGTCGATACAACTACATGTTCTCAGCCACAACTGCTTAAACGAAATGTATCATTATTATCATTTCAATATAATATTTAAGTATTTGTTACGAAAATTATCTTTATTTTCATTTAGATTAGAAGTTATAATTTTTTATTTTATAATCTTAGCTATTTAAAAAAAAAAAAAAAAAAGTTAAAAAAGAAGTAACTTCATACAAGGGAACAAAGCATTCGAATAAAATAATTTTGTTTTATTAAAAAAACATTTTTCAAATCTAATTTTTACTTTTTTCCGCAAAGTAATTACTATTATTTCATATGGAAATATTTTAATTTAATTAATTAATTTAAATTGTTTTAAACAAAATATTTACCACTGCCATTTCCCCAGAAAAAATAAATAAACAAAACTTTTAAATATAAAAAAAAAAAAATACTTAACAAAATATTTAACTTAACACAATTGTTGAACCAACCTAAATTTCTTATTCCTTATTAGAGCAAATTTTTAAATGGATGAACAGTAGACCGACTCTCGAAAAAAGTTTCTTTTGTCCACCCCTCAAAATGTCCTTTGGTTTGTTTTATGATTATCCCCAAAATATTTCGTGTCTAGCATTGAGATTCCGTGAGCTGGATCGTTTTCAAAACGGGTATATTTTTTAAGTTTTTCAAATAATTTTGTACTTTAGCTAAGCACAACCAACGTATACAATATTAGTATCATATGAAAGGTTTTTTCAAGGCGCATCTAAAGATATATAAAACATGTCAACGAATCATTTTTTCAGGGATATTCTGTAAATTTTTTTTTTTTTGGTTTTATGTACGGAGATTCTTGTCAATATAAGTAAATACGTGTTTTAGATTTTTTTTAAATTCGCACTAGTTTGCGTTTTATCAAAAATGCAAAAATACCCAGCCAGAAAAATACGAACGGCAAAGCTGGCAGAGTGCTTTCAATGGTGGTATGAGCGTTTGTAGAGCGTTAGATTTCTGAAGATTTAAGTGCTTTGCCAAACCCAAAATTATAACACCGGGCAGGGCTTGGTCGTTTCTTTTTCAAAACGTTGGAAAAGCACTGGTAATGAGTGCTTTGCCAGTATCAAAGTCATAATTTTAAAACGTTGGCAAAGTACTGGTAGAACAGCCAATAAATTGCCTTTTTAATGATAAAACAACTACCAGTGCTTTAAAACGTTGGCAAAGCACTGGCAGTATCAATTATTGTTTTGTTGCTAGTTTTTATGGTTTATGCATTCATTTTAGGTTAGTTGTTTTTGACATCTTCGATTGTCGTTTTTACTGACATTGTAGTTGTTTTATCAATAGTTAAAAATTACTACATGGTTAGTCATTTTTATGACAAATACAGTCATCGCCTTCTTGACTACATTTGCAGTAATTTTACCTATCATTTTAGTCATTTCTACCTTCTTAATTTCTTGAGTGTACAGAATATCCCTGAAAAAAGGATATGTCTGCACATGCTTTGGAACTTTTTATATACCGTTCAACTCGCCTTAAAAAAACTTATCATATTATACTAATATTGTACACTTTGTATTTAGTTAAAGTACAAAATTCTTTGAAAAACTATAAAATTATCTTTTTTAAAAATGGTCCAGCTCAAAGGATCATAATGCTGAACACAAAATATTTTTGGAATTATCATAAAGCGAACCACGGTACATTTTGAGGGGTGGATGAGAAACGCTTTTTTTCCATACAACGTCAGTCGGTCTAATGAACAAGATTATTGCATAAGTAATTTGAGCTTATTTGTAACAAAACTATTTCCTTCTTTTTTTTACATTTTTAAAAGTTTCTGTTTTAATTTAAATAAAGGGTCCGCCATATAACGTTTTTTTTTTCCGATGCCGATTTTGCCAAAAACATCATCTTTTCTGATGAAGCTCATACTGCATGGCCAGCCGAGGCAGCTATTTGAATGAAATTATTTTCCATTATTAACCGAAAGGATTGTACGTTCAAATAAAAAACAAATTTGAGAAAATATTCAGCAGTTTTTTTTTATAGCATTTTCAAAAAAAAAAAAAGTTATTTGGCGGACCCTTTATGTCTCTTAAAAAGGGCGTTAAATCTAGCTTTTCGAAAATGCTTATATTTGCTAATGCGATATTTTAAAGATAAATATAGGTACAATTAAATTTTGTTCATATTTTTTTAACCGCAAATTATTTTAAATGTCAATTTTTGTGGCCCAAATCTTGTTCATTAAAAACCAAATTATGAATTCAATATTTAAAATAAGACCGTTGAAATTTTAAAAATTTTTTCTGACATCAATGAAATGTGTACAAAAAATGGAATAGTTCAAATTTTTTACTTTAATGCGCTTGCGCTTGAACATACGTTTGACGTTCGACTAGTATATTGAAAAATAATAATTATTACCAATTAAAATCGCTTTTTAATGAAATAATTAATTTTATTTAAAAAGTATCAACCACACTGAAAGAATTATCCTTAATGATATTAATGAAACAGTTTCATAGGATTTTTATTGCAGATGTAATGAAGAATTTCTTTATATATAAGAAATTAAATTACGTTTATGTGATTTCATAACATTTTGTACTAATAACTTAATAATTTTATAAAAAATTTAATAGATTTCATAATTTATCTTTTCATACGCCTTTTGAAAACTTTCTTTAGATCTACGAAATTGTTAAACAAGATTTACTTATTTTTTCTTTCATGAAATTTCTTACGTTCATTAATTTTTAAACATTTTGAACTTCAACAAATTGTTTCATAAATTATATGAAGAACTTCAATGGCTTAATTGAATGAATTTTTTTTAAAACATTTATGAAAAGTTTCATTAGTTCCATGAAGCTGCTTTCGCTTATATTTTTGGTTGTTCCTTAAAGTATGCTATATTTTTATAAGGGTTTTTGTAAAGGAATGTTCTCTATTATGGCCTGTTCCCTAAAGTGGACCTTTCGTTTTTTCGCGTTATTGCATTAATATGTCAAGACTGTCATCGAGTTTCATTTCCGCTATCATTATTTAAAGAAGTTTCGTTTTTCTTGGTTTTATTGTGTCATTTAAAAAAAAACGCAATATAAAATGTAATTTTTCGTAAACATAAAAAGTGAATAACAAACAAGTTTTAAAGAACTTTCCAAGTCGTATTTTTGTAAACGATAAAAATGTTATTCACAATTGTAATAAAACTAATTGATTACATAAACAAATATAATAAATAAAACAAAAATGTGAACAATTAAATTTTCATAATGTTCCCTATAGTGGATCTTTGATATATTTTATTACTTTGTTTAAAAACAAGTTTCTATATGCATTTAGAGACTTTTTTTAATTTGGTTCCACTTTAGGGTGAATGTTCACTAATATGGACCTTTTGAGTTGTTTTATATATTGTCATATAACTTTTTTAAATTAGCTGATCATTCTCAATAGCCGAAAAATTCCAAGAAGTTGGCCTATAAGCTAATTGGATTTTGATTTAGTTTTTTTTTATAAAGCCCAAATACCAGGGCCACATTAGGGAACATTCCCTAACAGAAATGTTAATTTTTAATAGCAAAAAAAAATTGCTGCAGTAAAGGCGCTTCAACCAATAAAAAAATTATTTTTTTAAAAAAATTCAATTAAACCGATCTTTAGAAACATTCCAATGAAACATTTCATTTTATTAATGAACAAATTAAGTTATAATACAGAATTCTATCAGTGTATTTTAGAATTTTAAGAAACTATTTCTGCAACGCTTCCTTGTCGGAATGATTTATTAATTTTGTAAAGATTTATATTAATTCTATAAAACATTCCATAATAATTGACTTTAATGAAAACTGTTTTAGAGATTCTATGAAAGTTATCAATGGACGAGTTGAAAAGTGACAATTTTCATTAAAACTATTTTTGGCAAAAATTTGTAAATTTGTCAATTATTCCGGTAGGTTTTTAAATGTCATCCCAGGTCTGCCAAAAAGGCCTTTGTAAGCCGTGTTTACTTCTGAACCGCAAAAAACACCTATCGCACGTTGAAATCGATGGAACATATTCAGAATAAGCTTCGGCGAGCAATCGATGTGATTCAGCTGCACTTTTGCTCAAATTGCAAAACTTCCAGCAAATGATGTTTCGTTGGCACAAAATTCGATATTTTCGAAGCAAAAAAAAACTTTGTTGTTTACATTATTTCGTTCAATGACTAAATGACAGATGGGTTACCTACCAAAATGACATACAAGTTATTAACGACACAAAACATGTATGAAAGATACGAAATCTATTCTGTATAAGTTATACACCAATATAACAACCTTCATTACTGAAATGAAGATAATTCTGTCAGAGCATTTTTCATTTGGGTTTTTCGATATTAATTATATGTATATGTGGAGTGATTTGGAGATTTCCGGTTTGTGCATTTCAAAATAGTTTAATTTTGAGCCATGGTAGAAACCATTACGACAAACACAATTTTGGAGAGCAGGGGCCCCACGTTGGCATGATACATTTGTGTATAAAGGGTCCGCCAAATAACTTTTTTTTTTTTAAAAATGCTATAAAAAAAAACAACTGAATATTTTCTCAAATTTCTTTTTTTTTTTGAAAGTACAATCCTTCCGGTTAATAATGGAAAATAATTTCATTCAAATGGCGCCTCGGCTGGCCATGCAGTAGCCTACACGATCGGTCCAATTTGTAAGCACATTATCGATTGTCTGCAGCTGTATTTCACCAATGGCTTCACGAATATTGTAATTTAAAGCGTCAATTGTCTCTGGCTTGTTGGCGTAACACTTTTTATATTTGACGGCACCCCACAAATAATAGTCCAACGGTGTCAAATCGCAGCTCCGAGGTGGCCAAACGACATCAGCTCTGCCGCTGATAATGCGATCTTCAAAAACAGGGCGCAAAACATCAAGTGTAGCTTGGGCTGTGTGGTACGTAGCGCCGTTCTGTTGAAACCAAATGTTGCCATTATCCTCCTCTTCAATTTTTGTGAACAAAAATTCGTTCAACATGGCCCGATAACGATCGCCATTGACTGTAAGGGCCACTCCTTGCTCATTACCATGATTTTCAAAGTAATGTCGCAATATTTCCCAGCGTTGTTCAAGCGTATACACAACCATATTTGTTCAGCGGAAGGATAAAACTAATTATCTGTCAAATCAGACATGAGATAATTGTTACCATTCACGAAATAAGCACTAGTTGAAAAAAAAAAACGTTAGATGGCGGACCCTTTATAATTCAAAAATTATTTTTTTTTTCATATCTTTTAGCAATATGTAGTTCAAAATGCTTATTAAAAATCTTAAATTCATTTAAACTTTTATAGCTTTTATTATCGACATTTTAAATGGAAATAGTAAACAATTTTTTAAATATTAATGTCAAATTACACACCGTTTTTGTATATTAATATAAGAAAAAATTACGAATTAAACAGAAGAAATATGTCTGAATCATCCTACTAAACAACCCCATTAAGCCAAATAATTTTAAATAAAAATACACAACCCTGCCAGCAAACAAGTTACAAAATGGGTCAGAAATGGGCTCAAAATATATTATTACATTGATGTATGAAAGTGGTTCACTCAAAAGAGCCTTCTTTTCTGATACAAAAATTACTCAGAAAACATATTTAAAAAAATTTTATAGTCTCAAAAATCAATCTATTTTTGGCTACACACAGAGAAATAAAGTGCCAACCGAATTGAAAAGTGTATTTTAATAGTATCAACTTATAAATTCAGTTAGTGCAACGACATTTTCATTGCATTTCAGAATATTTTGGGTGTTGCAACTAAAATTCAGTTGAATTAACCGAACTTTATTCTGAAAACTAATGTTAAGTTGTACCAACCGACTGAAATTCGAATTTGAGTGGTAGTAGTAGAATTTTAGTTGGCAAATAGCAAAATTTTTCTCTGTGTGTAGTTTTCTGAATTGTTCACAAAATATTCAAATTCAATTACATTTCTGAGCCAATTCTGAACCATTTTTGGGATACAATAATTTTCTTAAAATCTTGTGTCTTTTATGCTTTTTTTTTTGGAATGCTCATATTTTCGTCCACAAAAATTAGTTATTTTTGACAATAAAATGTTGAAAAAAAAAATAAATGTATCCAAATTTTGCTGGCTTGGAATTCATTTTAAAAAAAAAACATAAAATCATTCACAGACATTCAATAATAATAATAATAATAATACCTAATTTATAACACCAACCAAAAAAATAGTAGTTATAAAACTTCTAGTTTTTGATAAAAAAAAAAGTGTATGGAATTAGATAAGTAGATACAAGATGTTTTCAAAAACTACTAGATTTTGGTTGTAGTAAAAATATAGTGCACTAAAAGTTCTATAAGTGTCACCTACCCTGATTAAATTTTTTAAAAAACATGATTTATAGAATTTTAAGACATTTAAAGCATACTAGGCATCAATTTTTTTCATATAACATTTTCTGTTTTACTTTATAAAAATACTCTTATAGAATTTTTAAATTTATTTTTTAAGACTTTTAAAGCATTGTGACTATTTAAGTACACTAATAGCAAAAGTCCGTAAAGTCAGCAATATTTATGCTGGGAGCATCCTTGCAGAGAAATTGCTAATATCAGAAGAAGAAGAATTGCTAATATCAGAAGTAGTAAATTCAGCAAAAATTTTTCTTGAATTTAGAAATTTTTTTTGATAATATTAGCATTTTTTCTGCAAGGGTCCTCACAGCAAAAATGTTGCTAACTTTACTGACTTTTTTTTTTGAGTGTACTATATGAATCAATTTTGATAAAGTGCACTTTAGCATGCAAAAAATGCATGATAAAAAAACAAAATGCATGACCATCTCCAAAATAAAAAACAAAAGAAATTAAAAATTAGTGGCGTCAGGGCGTTATAGATACCCTGGGCCCAAAAAGCGCAAACGCGTATTTACATACAAGTGTGGGTACTCAAACGAAAGGAAATTTCCTCACGTTTCCCAAAATGAAATTTGTTTTTCAGATCCAATAAACGTGGCCCAAACTAAAAAAGTAAAATAAAGTACTTTTAGATTACAAAAAAAAAAAAACTAAAAATTTTTCCTTCGGCGCTATTATCTTAAACACTTAAAACTTTGGATTTTTAAACAAAATCCCAACGGATCCACGAAAAACACTTAAAAATACATCGAAATTACAACAACACATTTTTTTCATAACGCAAAACTGAAAAACTTTACTCAGCGAAGACAATAAACTGCCTATCACATAGGAGAAAACACCTAAGGCCGTCTGAAGGCCGGTCACGCAGAAAAACTTTCCTCAGCGAGGCCGGTATGTGGACGGACTGGACGAGAAAGCCCCTAAGGCAAAATAAATTATGTCCTATAAACTCCACGCGGTAATCCCTGGGTAATGCCAACGATAGCAACTAAAATCACTTTCTTTTATTTCATTTTTTATGGTTTTTTTTCATTTGAAAATTTACAATTTTTCGTTCCCCCCTAAAGGGTCTAAAATTTACTAAAATGGCTGTAACACTTTCTTTTATACTTTTTTTTGTAATTTCCTTTCATTTGAGCAATATTTTTTTCAAATCAATAATTGAAATCTTTCGCAGTTCAAAATTAAAATCTTTCGCGTTCAAAATTTACTAAAATGGCTGTAAATCGGGACATGTAATTTTTGAAACCATGAGGAAATTTCCTTTCGTTTGAGTATCCACACTTGTATGTAAATACACGTTTCCGTTTTTTCAACCAGGAGGCCTCGGTGCCACTAATTTTCAATTTCGTTTTTTTTTTTAAATTCCAGAGGGGGTCACATTTTTTTTACGTGTGCCCGCTTAAGTGCACTTTTGCCATCAATTTTTCCAACCTTTAATATGGGGTGACAATTAAAGCATACCGACATTTAAAGCAGGTGACAATTATAGAACTTATACTGTATAAAATTTTTTTGAAAAATCAATCAATTTTTTTTTAATTTTTAATTTTTTTGAATATTTTTGAATATTTTGATCTAATATAGGTTGATTTAAAAAATATTGTCAGTACCATTAATCTACTAGGTCTTTTAAATAGATTTTTATTTAATACTGCTTTATACTACAGCCAAAAAAGCGCAGTTCTTAAATTTCATACAAGTTTTTAATCAAAAACTAAAAATAAAAAAAATAAAAATCGACTACTTTTTGATTGTAGTATAAATGAGGTAAAACATTCAAACTATAAAAAAAATTATTCGTCTTTTTGGTTGTTTCTTTAAATGTTTCACAGTCTATTTAATATTACTGACAATATTGATGAAATTAAGTTTATGTATACATAGTATTTATTTACGTTTACAAAATATTTTATTCAAATTTTATTTTGTATTTTTAATTTCATGTAATATTTTGTAGGACATGCCAATTGGCAATATTTTGTATCATCAAAATTTTCTCTTAAGCGTGCCAATCAATACCCAGTCCCAGTATAGAAACGGTAATGACATGTCATTACTTCTATCACTACCATTAGGGAAAAAACCTTACTCTCTGCAGTACTTTAACACAATTAATAAGGACTTACCAATAACTAGTTAATTTTCCTAATATTTCAATACAAAAAATAATGCGTTACCCATAATAACTAATTTTTATCATTATTTTAAATATAAAGTAATGATGTAAAAAGAATTTTAAAATCTATTTTTAAACCCATTTTTTTCGCTTCTAGTAAGTACATATATAACTACTTATTTTAGATTTTTGGTGAGCTGGAAAGTTATGACATTTTGTGCAAGCAAGTCATTTATGTTATCGGGTACCATATGTAGAGATAGCTCAGATGATACAGCTGTTGACGGACAACCTGGAATCCTTTGTTCGAATACCGTGCGGGCATATTTTGTTAAAAAAAAAAAAATTTTATTAAATGTAAAAAACAAAAAACGTGTATTGAATATCAACCAAAGGTGGACCTTGCACATAACAAACAAGTTTTCAATTTATTTTTTTATCAATGCTGATAATCTTTAAATTCGAGCTCATATTTTAGTTCTCATGTAGTGAGTAAACTAGTTCATATGAATGTTTGATATTTGACATGGGATTGTTACCTCTTTCAAAACGTGTTCTGATGATGGGAACCTAGAAAATTCCCGAAATAGATCTATCAATACATTACTGAAAGGGTCAAATAATAAATTTGAAAACAAAAAAACTCTATAGATTATTTGTTAGGACAATATCCTAATAAAGAAGCATAGAGGATGGCCTCTAACTTGAATAATTTTCATTTTCGAAAAAAAAAACATCAAACTTCTAAAAATAAATTTCAAAAAAAATTTTAATTTAGTACAAAAATATTTTTTTAATTAAAATTTTTGTTTTTTTTTTTTTTGTTTTATGAAATGCGCCCGCACGGAATTCAAACTTGGGGCTCCAGGTACTCAGTCAAGTTCTCTACCACATGAGAGCTATCTAGACATGTTATACTTGATAGATAAAAAATACAAATTACTTGCTTGCATAAAATGTCATTACTTTCCAGCTTACAAAAAAACAAAAATAAGAAGTTATATATGTACTTACTAGAGTCGAGAAATAAAGATTATAAAAATAGATTTTCAAACAATTTCGAGATCGATTATTTAAAATAATTCTAGAAATAAGTATTTATGAGTAACGCATTACTTTTTGTATTAAAATAATAAGAAAATTTACTAGTAAGTCCTTATTATTGGTGTTAAAGTAATGCAGATAGTAATCACCTATTATTACTGGTAGTGACAAAAGTAATGACATGTCATTGCCGATTCTACACTGGGAAAATAATGACACATCATTACTAAATACCTTACTATAAATCAAAAAATATGTGGTTACCTATATGCTTCTTAGTACGGACAGAAATAAAGAGTCTGTAAATAAATTTTCGAAAAAAAACTAATCTCAATAAAAGAAATATTTTTTAGATCATTACATTGTATTTAAAATAATGATAAAAATAAGTACTTATAGGTAATGCATTATTTGTTTGTATTAAAATAAAAAAAAAATAACTAATTATTAGTCCTTATTATGTGTGTTAAAGTAATGCAGAGAGTATGTTTGTGCCATTACTAGTAGTGAGAAAAATAATGATATGTCATTACCGTTTCTACACTGGGTAGTTTATTTTATAGAAAACTGATATTTTAAAAAAATCTATTGTAATGTTATTTTTATAAAGCTGAGTGCGAACTGCTTAAATAATTTCGAAACTTATATGGCGTTCACACCTAAGCTCTAAACACGCGTTTTTCCAAAACGAGTGTAAGATATTCTCTTTTGTAATTAAATAAAGAGCTTAACAAAATACGTCTTTGGCAAAACTCGTGTTTAGCATTTAGAGGTAAACGCCATATTAGATGGTGTTTCCAGACCACGTTTTGCTTCAAAAGAACTAAAATCCAGTAACGAAATACATGCAAAAGTAAAACAAAATACATGTAGCCGTCACCGGAAACAAAACCTTAAAATCCCTATAAACATTTTAATTGGAATTCAAGTTAAAATCAATTAAAATTACGGTATTGATTTCCAGTTTCAAAGCATGAAGTAAATTGTAATGTACACTCAAAAAAGTTTTAGTAGCTACATAACAGTTGTTTGTGTATTAATCAGTAGTTCACTTAGGGAATTAAGAAGGTAGAAACGACCAAAAAGGTGATGACTACATTTGCCATAAAAGTTATTCAAAATTGTAGTTATTATCAACTATTAAAAAAATAACTACTATATTAGTGAAAACAACTGTCAAAATAATAAAAAAAAAAAACAACTAAAATATAACTACAAATACACTCACAACATTTTGTCGTTAAAATCAAAGGAATATGTACTTTTAAACTACTAAACATATAGTTAAAAACCAGTCTATTCAATTTTCTTTTATCAATAAAAACAACTGTTTTTTTAAACTGTTTTTTAAGTAAACTGGTATATAAATGGTTTGTTTGGGATGATTAAAAGCATCCTGCGATTTTATAAAGGAACATATGAAAGTTTTAAAAGAACGGCTTGTAGATCAACTTATTTTCTAGTTATCTACTAAAAAATAAAGTCAGAAACATTTTTGGTGGGACTATTCTTGCAGAACAATTTTTTGCTGATATTAACAATTTTTCTGCAACGATCGTCCCGGCAAAAATGTTGCTGACTTTATAGTGTAGAACTAAAATAAGTTGTTCTACAAGCCGTTCTTCAGATAAATACAATGGTCACAGTGTTAAAAAAAGTTTCGGCGACATTCGGTTATGCCTTGGCAGAACATGGGATTCACCATCTTTACAGAATTGTCTTGTTACCACATTGATAACAGCAGCCAACCGTTGGTTGCCACCGTTGGCACAAGGTCGGGAATTCAAAAAATTTGGTAGTGTCCCAATATCGAAAGTTCAATTGATTGAACTAAAAATTAAAAGTTTTATTAAAAAAACACATTTAAAAAGCGGCAATTCAGTTCGGCCTAAATCTTTTACATAAATAATTGCTGATAAAGGCCGAGTTTTTATGATGTAGACCATCTTTAAGCCTAGATTAACGAAGTTTATATGGAATTATGCTTCTGAAATGTGGTCTGTTTCATAATAATAGGACCAAAAGACTAGACAAGATGAAGTGGATTCGATAAGTTTTAGTTTATTAACTTGGAAATAGCAGACAAAGTTCGTTATCGTTAACTAAACCAAGTTTAACTGATATCCCAAAAACTCGGCCTAAAAGTGTTAAATATAAAAAATAAATTTATTATATTAAACAAAGACAATGCTACTGAATGGTTGTAAAACTGGAAAAAAATTATGCTGGCAAATAAGTTTGCTAGCGGCACTGGCAAAACACTTGCTTTTCAAACAAAAGAGTGTTTTTCTACACTCAAAATATTCTTACAGGAACTACATGTAGACCATTCGGGTAGTAAACAGTAGAAGTTGTTTTAACTGCTACTGCAGCCATTTTTCCACACACAGAGAAATAAAGTGCCAACCGAATTAAAAAGTGTATATTAATAGTAACAACTTATAAATTCAGTTATTACAACGATATTAACATTATATTTCAGAATATTTTAGATGTTGCAACTAAAATTCAGTTGAATTAACCAAACTTTGTTGTGAAAACTAATGCTAAGTTGTGCCAACCATCTGAAATTCGTAATAACTGAATTTGAGTCGTAGTAGCCGAATTTCAGTTGGCAAAGAGCTAAAAAATTTTTCTGTGTGTATGAGAAAATGAAAAACGACTAATTTAGACAGTCATTTCAAAAAATAACTCACCAAAAAACTGTACTTCAGTGACAGTTGTTTTGAGTAGTTATTTTAGTATTTTAATAAACAACTACCAAAACAGTAATTTTGCAGTAAACAGTTAATTTTTGTTAGTTACTTAAAAATAGAAGATTATTTCCGAGTTTTTAAAAATTATCATTTAGTTTATATTTGTTATTATTGATATGTTCATAGTTTGCAAATAATAATTAGAATAAAATATAACTGTTAATAACTGTTTTTACAACTCATATACATAGTCGTTTTGTGTTCATTGTTTTTATTGTTTTCTTTCTCGTCTTAGGGTCTGTACATTCGTTTAAAGTTAGTTGTTTTTGGCCGATTCGTTAGCCGTTTTACTACCAATGCAGTTGTTTTCATCAATAGTTAAAATTGACTACAGGGTTAGTAAGTTTTGACAATATTTGTAGTCATTTCAACTGTATTTTTTTTTTTTTTTTTTTTAATGTTTATTAATTCTCAATACATAACAAACTTAAACTATAATAAACAATAGTTAACAATAATAATTTATATATATATACAAAGTCCCTTAATCGGGCTCTCTAGTATTATTACTATAATAATTAGTTTTGATTTTTTAATTTTCTGTAAATAAATAACGTACTTCAAATGAAGAATATATAACTAATTGATTTCTGTAATGAAAAAATTTTTCAAAAACATTACATCAATATAAGCAAAAATAAAAACAATGTCTAAAGGATAAAAGAAAAGGGTTATAAAGGATTTATTAAGCAAGCCACCAAAACTTGTTGGTTTTTGAGCGTTGTAAGCTATAAAGCTCTCTATTGCCTACGCTTGTTTCATATCGAAAGTCATTATTTGTTATTGAATTGCAGTTTACTGCTTTAATGTTAGCACGTCTATACATATGATAAAAGACTGGAATGCAATGTTCATTTTGAATCATATTCATCTTATCGAGGTATAAAAATGCCTCAGGTGGTACGAAACCTTTTTGCAAAGCTTCAGATATATACTCTTCATTTGTATAGTACGGGGCCATTATTAAATTATTTTCTTTACATAATGTACATCTTAAAATATAATTTCTTATTAATTGTATTATAAAATTGTCTGTTCTTATAACATCTGAACTATTATACAATTTTTTGTTCGATATGTATTTTCTATAATTACTTTGTGGGGATCTATATGTTGACATGCAAGCTCTTAAACATTTTCTTTCAAAAACACGTATCTTTTCCATGTAGGATGGTGAAATATTAAACCATATCGGGCATCCGTAAGTGATAATTGGTCGTATTAATGACTGATACATAATAACTTTGACTTTTGGCTTTAAATATTTTGAGTAAAATAATGATTTGTACATGAAAAATACATTTCTGGCTTTCAGTAAAATTTCATTAACATGGTTGTTAAAGTATAAAAATTTGTCTAAGTAAATACCTAAATATTTTACAATCTCCTTATTTGGTATGTATGTGTTATTGAAATTAGATTTAATCTTAAACGATTTCCAATTTTTTCGTATATTATTGTTACATTTTCCGACCGGCGGTCTAAATAGAATTGTTTCACACTTTTGTGGGTTAATCTTCATATGCCAATCCGTAGTAAAACTTTCAACCATATCAAAAGATGTTTGTAGATTATGATTGATTTTTTCAATAGTGTTGTCAGCATGATATATTATAATATCATCTGCAAAAGAGATAATGTTATCTATTTTACCTAGTAGATCTAGTATAAATATATTAAAAAGAAGAGGTGAATTGACAGTGCCTTGCTGTAATCCGTTTATAATTCTGAATGTTTTGCGACTCTCCTGATTCTGATGAAAAATTTTAAACGTTTTGTCGTTAATCATATTATATATAAGTATAATTAGGCACAATGGAAATTGATATTCTTTTAATTTAAATATTAAGCCTGGTATCCAAACACTATCAAAAGCTTTTTCCATGTCGATCAGACAAGCCCCTGTACATAATTTTCGGTTCCAATTCCAATTTATGTTAGATGTAAGTAATTGTATTGCATTAGTTGTTGAATGCTTGTATTTAAACCCAAATTGTTTATCGCTTATTAAGTTCTTGGCTTTACAAAACTCAATTATATTATTATTTATACAGATTTCAAATACTTTACTTATATTAGGCAGTAAACTAATCGCTCGAATGTTCTTTGGATTACTTAAATCCTTATCCTTCTTTGGTAAAATAACAACTTTAGCTTTCTTCCACTCATTGGGAAAATATGAGTTATTAAGCATATTATTAAAAAGGTTACAATATTCGTAAATTATTACATTGGGAATGTTTTTCAAAACTATATTTGGTATTTTGTCTATACCCGAAGATAGTTTACCTCTTAAATTAGAAAAAATATAAAGAATTTTGTCCTTTGTTATGAAATAGTTTTCAGCCTGGTTTTCATTTAGTTCATTCGATTTTTTTTCATTGCTAAAATTAGTTATAGTAGTTTTATTACTCTCGAAAGAGGTTTTAGATTCCAGGAATCTATTAAAGAAGTTATTAACTCGGACATGTACATTGTTGTTAGAATCGATGTTCTTGTAGGAGTGAACTGACTCTAAAAAGGAACCAATAGTATCTAACATTTCCTCCTTATCGTGTACTATGTAATTATTATAGATATCCCTTTCTAAGTTCCCTACGTCTATTCCTGCATTATTCAGCAAAAATTTATCACTTTCAGGAATTTTTATTTTGTGTAGATTAAGAGGTTTAAATTTTTTAAAATTCTTCTTTATTCCGTCAAACATATGCCTCGAATTTTTAGGATCTAGCCCAGTTAACTTCTCTTGGACATATTGATTATAAACTACTTTAAAATTTTCACTAATGAGTTTCTTTATCATCTTCAACTTAACCTTCAACATATTAAGTACGGAATTAGTAAGAGTGTGTTCCAATCTGTTGTGTCTTTTTATCACCGTAAGGATTTTACTTTTCTCCTGATATAGCTTCTTTATAATTGGGTTGGTCGCCTTGGAAAATAAGTCAACGTTTTGATGTTTAGGCGTTACTTCCTCTATTGTACTTACAATGACAGTATTAAGTCTATCTAAATGAAAATCAATTTCAGTATTCGTAAGATTTCGATTATTTGGAGTTTGTGATTCATAATTAACTTTTTGGGCTACCCTATTTTTAAATTTTACCCAATTCGTTCTTTTAAAGATATATTTAGATATTTGTGTTTGCTCTAAAAATGTAAATAGTTTTTGTTCATTGTTCATAAAAGCATAAATCTGTATAGCATTATGATCACTATCATAATCAATAGTTTGGAGACAATTTAAAGTGTTATTTTCCGTAAGAATGTGTAATCTGCAATCTGCGATACAGACATCTAAATATGACCCCGTTCTAGGGAAAGAAGGGGAGCTCGAGGCAAAAAGTCTACATCTGAAATTTATTTCATTATCTACTAACCATTCCTTAAGTTTATTTCCCTTTGTATTATCTGTAGGATTCCCCCAATCGGGATGTCTGCAGTTTAAGTCCCCTGCCAATATATAATAGTTATCATTATTTTGCAAATCTAAGGACTCAAAAAGTTTAAGTAATTCGGTTTTAAAATTGGAATCGTTGTTACCCGAAGGATAATATGCAGAAATTATGTACATTGTTTTATTAGCAACCATTGGTATTTTGATTACACAAGTTTCAAGATATGTAAATAAATTAATTGTGTTGTTAAAATAATTGTTATATTTTAACTTATTTCGGATCAATATGGCTGTACCACCTCCTTGTTTTGAGCCATTCCTATCTTTTCTAATTATATTATATCCAAAAAATTGAAGTTTATGTTTCGGGTTTAGTTTCGTTTCATTTAATAGTACGATATCCGGATTGTATTTGTAAAGAAATTGTTGAAGGTCATACCTTCTACTAATGGAAATTAAAGAATTTACATTAATGTGTATAATTTTAAGATTTTTTGATATTGTGTTCATCGGAGTATTAGCCATGTTTAAACACCTAGCATGGAAAAGATTTTATCTACACGAGCTGTTTGTAGATGTAACTGTTTTTGCAAATTTGCCATTTGATTAGTAAGATTCATCATAATATTTTTTAATTCTAACAAAAATGAGTTATTAGATGTTTCGTTAAAATCATTAGTGCTTATATTATTATTTCCCCTAACTACATTCGCAAAGCATATTTCGGGATTAGTGAAAAAGTTATTGTTATTTGTTCTATTTTCTACTAAGGTTTTTTTCTTAGATCTAAGTTTTTGTTGGAGGTCTTTGTATTTTTCGCAACCCTTGTATGAAGCAGGGTGACCATACTTGTTGCACACAACGCAGTATAACTTTTCTTTTTCATTAGCTGAAACATTATTTAATGGACATTTTCCTTTTTCATGTTCCGTGTTGCATTTCACACATTTGGATTGAAGATAGCAGTTTGCTGCACTGTGGAAGAATCCTTGGCAGTTACGACACTGTGGTATATCTGGACGCCTTAATTGTTCCCATTTCACACAACGATGTAGAATAGCTTTGATTTTTTTTAATTGATTTATACTGCTATTTGGTGATATTTGCACGAGAAATATTGGTAAACTATATCCTTTCTCAGTGGATTTTTTGGTAGAAAATTGACTTACTTTAATGAATTGTAGGTCATCACATTGATATTTAGCTAATTCACTTAAAATATCATCTGAAGATATAGTAGATTCAAGTCCTTTTAATAGGTACGATTTAGTTTTCATACCTTTTGGTGTAAATGTAAAAAATTTTGTTTTTGTTTTTTCTAAATAAGCTCTCACTCTTAAAAAATCATCTAAATTATTCATAAATAACGATTTTTTGTTTTTAAATTCTTTAATTTTGAATTCCTTTATTTTTAAGGCATTTTTTATAAAGTCAATTAATTGTTTTGTTTCTATATCAAAAATGTTTATTGGGGGCACTTTTTTACTATCAGTTTTAGTAATATTAATCTCTGTATTTTTTTCATTAGATGATGAATTGTTTTTAGCTCTTTGCACTTCATCCAATGCTGCAATAGCTGAATTTAACTTTTGAGTTTTCTCATTATTCTCTTTCACATGTTTCTCAAACTTCTTTAAAAGATCTTGATCACATTGTATGTCATTATCAGTGTCTAGCACTGCATAATAATTGTTTTTATAATGTTTTGAAATAGACGAATCCATGTTGTTGTTTTTTCTTTTTCGGTTATTTTCAATATTAATATTATTGTTATTGTATATTACATTTTTATTTTTTTCTGAGTTGTGAGCATTTTGCTCACTCATTTAAGTGTTTTTATTTTTATAAACAATTCTTTTACGATTTTTTTTTTCGACTTTTAAGAAAAATTAATAAAGGAAACACAATTTTTACTTTAAAAAAAATAAAAATAAAGTAACCGAGTGTTTTGCAACTTATTTTAGTATAACACCAGTAAAAAATTCTGATCTCCGTAATGCGTCTGACATTCATCACGGTCGCGATCGAACTCCGTCATTTCAACTGTAATTTCTACCTTCTTAATTTCCTGAGTGTACAATAAAAAACTTTACTGGCTTTTTTTTTAGTGCAAGGATTTTGGGTTTGATTCTAATTGCGCCAAGAAAAAATATATATAATATTTTATAGTGTGTATAAAATATTATAAAATATTCGGGTAGTAAACAGTAGTAGTTGTTTTAACTGCTACTGTAGCCATTTTTCTATGAGAAAATGAAAAACGACTAATTTAGACAGTCATTTCAAAAAATAACTCACCAAAAAACTGTACTTCAGTGGCAGTTGTTTTGGGTAGTTATTTTAGTATTTTAATAAACAACTACCAAAACAGTAATTTTGCAGTAAACAGTTAATTTTGTTGGTTATTTAAAAATAGAAGATTATTTCCGTGTTTTTAAAAATTATCATTTAGTTTATATTTGTTATTATTGATATGTTCATAGTTTGCAAATAATAATTAGAAAAAAATATAACTGTTTTTACAACTCATATACATAGTCGTTTTGTGTTCATTGTTTTTATTGTTTTCTTTCTCGTTTTATGGTTTGTACATTCATTTAAAGTTAGTTGTTTTTGGCCGCTTCGTTAGTCGTTTTACTTCCAATGCAGTTGTCTCTATCAAAAGTTAAAAATAACTACAGGGTTAGTAAGTCGCTTTTTTTACAATATTTGTAGTCATTTAAACTGTAATTTTTAGTCATTTCTACCTTCTTAATTTTCTGAGTGTACAATAAAAAACTTTATTGGCTTTTTTTAGTGCAAGGATTTTGGTTTTGATTCTAATTGCGCCAAGAAAAAATATAAATAATATTTTATAGTGTGTATAAAATATTATTTTACATTGTGCAATTTTTATATTCCTCAATTTATATATTCCTCATATATGCCATATTTTGTGCAAAAGTATTGTACAACTTATTGCACTGTGTAGGGCAAAATGACAATAATATTTGCAATATTATTGCATAAGCAAATTTCAAGTCAAAAACTAATTTGGGAGACTAAACTGGCATAAAATTTACATTAATTTGAATTTTTAATCAATCAAAACAAAAATTTCTTATTTTCTTAAACCGATATACAGTGGTGTTCAAAACATTTGCAACTGAAATCATGGTTTAGGTAATTATAATTTTTTTGATTAAAAAGATTTGTGGTATAAATTTTTGTTTTTTTTATTAAATTCAGTTATAGCATATTATTTTACAAATACAAAAAAAATAATTTTTAACATCTCAAAAAAAAAAAAAAAGTAATTTTAACAAAATAAGTCGATAGTGCAGTGTTCAAAACATTTGCAACTCTTAAAGTAATTAACAGGAAATACAAACAATGGTTTTAACGCTCAGTATTTTATAGCGTAGCCATTATTTTTTATAACTTCTGAACACCTCTTAGGCATTGAGGCAATGAGCTTTTTAATATAATCGTCAGAAATTTCATTCCACTGCTTCTCCAACTCGACGAAAAGTTCATCATCATTTCGGAATACTTTATTGCCGATGTTCCGTTTTACAATCATTCACATGTTCTCAATCGGGTTGAGATCGGGAGATTGAGCTGGCCACGACATGATATTAATTTCATTTTCCTTCAGCCAAACTTTTACAACCCCCGCCGTTTGTTTTGGGTCGTTGTCGTGCTGGAAGGTCCATGAAAGTGGCATTTCCCATTCAGCACACCGAAGCATAACTGAACTCAAAATATCTCTATAGATTGTGGTCGTCATTGTGCTAGTAATGCGGTGAATTGGGCCAATCCCATTTCCTAAAAAACACCCTCACACCATAATGTTTCCACCACCGTGCTTCACTGTGGCGGTTGTGTATCTGGGATTGAACTTTTCGTCTCGTCGTCTTCGAACATTGGCTCTTCCATCTGATCCCCGGAGGTTGAATTTAGACTCATCTGACCACAATACATTTTTCCATGGCTGTTGAGTCCAGTTCAAATGGGTGCGTGCAAAGTCAAGCCGAGCTTTTCGGTTTTTTTCCGACACAAACGGTTTTTTTTGTAAATCTATAACTTCTAAGACCATATTCTCGGGCTCTTCTTTTAATGGTGGGAAGACTGGCATCTATTAAAAGTTCAGTTTTAGCTTCTCTGGGAACTGCTTTGGGATATTTCGTAAAAAAATTCTTGATTTTCCGATCTTCTCTTACAGTTGTAATACGGGGTCTTCCACCTTTATGAGTTGTGTGGATGTTACCACTATTAACAATGCGGCAATTCGTTGATTTTGGAATGGAGTACTTTATAGAAATTTCTTTTTGGGAAAATCCATTTTGAAAGTCATTTAAAACATTTGATTTAAAATCAGAATTGTATTTATTTCCTGCCATTTTTTACAAAAATTATTCTTACGATGTTTATGCTTCCAACATCTTATTACAACTATTAAGGAACAATAACACACTGCTACAAAAAAAAACTTTTTGTCAGAACTTAAACACCGACCTAGTGGGGGTTGTAGGCCTAGGTGAGGACATACAAAAACCGTTTTCAAAAATTTTGAAACGCCCTCAAAATTTTGAGTTATTTTCAAAAAACTGTTTTAGGGTAGGTCGTAGCACTTTAGTACCTCTAACTCACACATTTTTTGACCGATTTCAAAATTTTAAACAGTTTTGGAAAGACAAAGAATTAGGCTTTCATGAAATGTATTCATTAAATATATATTCCAAGACATTAGGTAAGTGTTTAGCAAAAGTTTCTCTTTTTTTTATTTTTTTTTCCAAATTTTTCAAATTCAACAAGAGTTATTTTAATTTTTTTTATGAAAACCTATCTTTTTTTGCAATGTATTTTAAAGACAATTTTATATAGAAAAAAACGAGATATTATTTGTTAAAATCGGTTTCTATTTGCAAAAGTTACTAAACTTTTTCTAAAGTAAAATGTTAAGATTGCAGACTTTTCTTCTGGTAAACCACTTGACTTACAAAAACGCTTGTTTAATTTTTTTTTTTTTTTATTCATATGGTTTGCGCTGGGGGAGAAAATGCTAAAAACAGGTGTTAATGAAAAGTTGAATAACTTTTACAATTTTCATCCGATTTGAAAAATTAAAACCATGTGTTGTTAAGAACTAAACTTTCTTTATACGTTGGTATAAATTTTTATAAGCTTTCATATTAAAATAAGCAATGAAAAGCTACTAAAATCAAAAAAGTTTATAATTTTCGTTTTTTTTTTTGTAGATATTCTTAACAAAAACAATACTTATAACTTACAAATGTATAAGAAATGCACGTCATTTTAAAGCCTAATCAGTTTTCTTTCCAAACCCGTTAAAAAAATGTAAATCGGACAAAAACTGACTGAGTAACAGGTCGATAAGTTGACGAACATCACTTGAAACGGTTTTTTAGAATAACTTCTGAATTCGAGGGTGTTTCTGAAATTTTTTGACACAATTTGTAATGTACTCAACAAGACCTATAACCCACGCTAGGTCGTTTTCCAAGTTTTTTTTCATTGTAGCACCGTGTAATTATAATAAATTTGTTTAAAAAATGTAACGGCCTGCATCTCACATTAAAAAGTAATGCGATTACCGTTATATCCTAGCATTTGTTAGTATAAATTGTTTCGTTAAGAGTAAGAATAATGAGAGTTGCAAATGTTTTGAACACCTGCATTTTGAAGACATCTATTATTATTATTTTTTTTGTTGTTTTAATTTAACGGAATTAATTTTTTTATTTGTTTAACATTAAACAATGTATGAAGAATAAATAAATAAAATAAATTTTATTAACTAAGTGTGATTTGAAGAAAATAAATCAATGAAAACAACAAATGCGATCTCAGTTCCAAATGTTTTGACCACTACTGTAGCGTTTGCTTTCAATTGCTTAGCAAGTTTTAGCGTAAAATAAAGGAAAAAATCAATATAAAACATTTAACAGGTAATCGACCTATGTTAACCGATTTTTCGGGTAGAATAATTATTTGAGTTTTAAGTTATTTGTTTCGACATCAACCGAAATATAGGCGATTAATCGAGAAATCGATTAATCAATTAAGCGATGTGGAAACACTAATTTTAACGTATTCGCCTTTTTAAAGCATGCCAACAATTAAGTGCAACTTTATTAATGGTCACTATTGTTTTGTGTTCTATAGTATGACCTCCTTAATTTTTTTTATTTTTAAATTTTTTCATAAAATATTTATCCGACATAGAAAGAGATTTGCACTGTACTTCTATTATTAAGTAGTGATCCAGCATTTATAATAAAAAAAAAAAATCATATAAAAAGTGAAACCTTATAAACCAATTAAAAAAAAAAAAAACATTTTTGTTATCGCAAATCAAATACTGTAGAAAATCCATATCTTTATGAAAATTATGATACAAATTATTTAATTATTTAAACAAATTACAAAAAAAAAACTAATACTTCCAACAAAATACAAAAACTCGCAGAGAATGAAAAAAATCTTTGATTCCATAATTTTTAATTATTTTATTATAAAAAACAAAGCTAATAATAATGTTGTTTATATTCGTCTGGGTCGAATTTTGTATACCCTATGTCATAACTTTTCTTATCCACAGTCTATACTAGATATAAATATGTTGAAATAAATAAAATACAGGTATGGAAACAAATATATGGTACAAGTGTTTATTTAGAATATTTTTTTTTATCTAATTATATAAAAAGTTTCTATAGTAAGCCTAAATTGTTTTTATGAATTATTATTAGCATTCTTTAGGTTTTTGTGCTAAATGGAGAAAAATAAAAAAACACTCGATATGAAATAAGTAAAGGGTGTTTTTTATACAGGTATAGAACTTTGAGTTGGCAACACTTTTTTAACTGGCTGCCATTTTGTCAGCTGTCAAGTGATTTATGTTTATTAGTTTGGTTTGGCATTTCAACATGAATAGACTGACGCATGAACAACGCTTCCAAATTGTGCAAATTTATTTTGAAAATCATGGTTCTGTTCGAAATACGTTTTGCGCACAAATTTTGCGAATTTTGTTTAGCGATAAAGCTCACTTTTGGTTAAATGGTGAATGCCTTTTTAACATTCATTTTTATAATGCCGTTACATGTCAAGCAATGAAATGAAATGATGACACATGAATAACATGAAATCAATCACAACATTCGCGTAGTATTATTTGACCTGTAGGAATACAACATGCAAAGTGAAGATATTTTACCTAAAATAAACACCGGTGTTTATCATACAATTAACCCTTTCGCGGACACACGAAAATTAGGAAATGTTAGCAGAATGCCACATGCATTTATTTGGCTTATAAAACAGATAATTGAGTTCGGATTTTCACTCGCGAAAATTTCCGTTATAGTTAAACAAAAAAAAGTCGAATTGGGGCACTAACTTAAATCTGATTGCTTCTGCAGTGGCACACAATATGCTACTACATATAAAACCAATGCAGTTGACGTCGCCTGTGTCCGACGTGTTTATATACGATTTTTTTTCTATGTCGGCATATACCGACGTGTCCAATTAAAGCCATTCGTAGTGTCGGCTTATGCCGACGTGTCCGCGAAAGGGTTAAGAAAAACACTAAAAGTAAAATATGGGCAATTTTTTCTCAAACTCAAAATGAAAATAACGAATTAATTAATGGTTTCGTTTATTGTGTTTTTACGAACTTTTTAATTTAATTTTTTTTATATTTTTTTATTAAACATGAAATATGTATAATTTTTGTTTAATTTTATTAAACATGAAATATGTATAAAATTTTTTAATTTTCTTAACACAGTAATATGTTTCACAAAAAAAAATTGTTAACGTTTTATTCATTTAACATTGAGACCATTCATACCAATCGTTGTATATTCGTTGTTTTAGTGAGTGTTAAGTGAGGTTAACACTAGACAATGTAATGCATAATTTTCGTTACACTCACTTTTCTCAATTCTGTCGATTGTTGCTTTATTGAAATGATGTGAGTTGACAACAATGTACTAATTTTTTGTGATTGCATTCAAAAGCATGAAATAAGGCACTCAAACCGTTCTCTGGTCCACACTAGAGATAATATAACTTTGACATTTGTTGCAATTTATTTCTACATATTTAAGTATAAACTGTTATTAGCTATAATTATAAAAAGCTTTAACTTATGGACTGAATTTAACTATAAAAATCTTTTAAAAATAAATAATTTTGTTAGTAACCATTTTCAATGTCAAAGACAATGAGACATAAGTATTTCAACATATTTTAAACAATAATTTTTAACAATAAACAGTTAAAAACAAATCGAATGTTTTAAATAGAATGTTATGACGTAGGGTATTAAATCCAACTATGTAAATACGCTTTTTCTTCTTCTTCGTATTATTATAGTTATTATAAAAAATGTATATTAGTTTAAGCCAACAAACAAAAAAAAAATAAAAATATTAATTATAAAAAAAAAATATTTATTTACTTTACTACTTATGATTATAATTATGAAGCAGACATTTTTTAATTATAAAAAAAAAAATTTTGTGTAAAATTATACACAATTATGTAGTTACGTTCAAATTAAAAAAATTCTTTTAAAAAACTAAACTCTTAATAGATTTTTTTCTAATAAAAAAATTTAAAATAAATTTTAAAAAATGAATTTAAATAAGACTTTGTAATATATTTAATAAAAATAAAAAAAAAACAATAAATAACAAATTTATATGATAAATTCAATTAAAATTGTGTTTCATTTAATTATTCCAATTATAACTCTAAACTCATTATGTATTCTGGAATACATTCAGGAAATAGTGCAGGGAGAATCGGAGCTTTGAAGAATTCATTCAATTTGTTAATGAATTCCCTTAAATTTAAATAAATTTTTGTATTCAAGAAATGAATTCATTAATAAGCAAATATGAGGAATGAATTCCTTTAAATGAATTCCAAGAATTAAAATTTAAAAAATGAATTCCATGACCAAAGCATTAAGAATTAAAATTCAGGAATTCATTCAACAAGAATTCATTAAAATTCAGTTAAATACAACTTTTAGTCAGAGAATTCATTCCCTAAGGAATGAGTTCCTTACTAATTCATTCCATTTTCATTTAATTCCCTTAGGTAATTAACTTTTTTTGTTTAATTCCCTAAGGACTTAACTTTTAATTCCCTACGGAGTTTACTTTTATAATATATAAAAAAAAAATGATAATATAATGAAAATATATTATACTGAAAACATAATAAGGATTTTCACAAGGTGTACCAAGAATAATTGACCATATAGGATATTCAAAAGTGAGTTTATGTTGCATAAAAGATTTTGTCGAGTTAAGATTTTGTGATTGGAAAGCCTAAGTTGTAGGAATTTTTAGATGTTTTGCTTGCTGTGCTGTAGTAAAAATGCTGCGAATTTTTAGATGTTGTACTTGCTGTAGATGTTGTAATTATTTTTGGTTGTTGGAAGAATGTTGTAGGAATTTCTAAGTTTGTTGTACTATATATTGACGTTTTTGCCAAATGTTGATACAACTCATTAATAGCCGAGTGGTTAAAGGGCTACCTTTAAAAGTTGTCGATTACTGAAGGTTCAGCGATCGATTCGCACTAAGGTTTAATGGAAAGTTTTTTTCAAGTTTTTTTTTCCAATAATACAAGAATGGAGAAAATAAAATTTCTAAATACCATGTTTTCTTCAACTTTAGACAATTTAAGAATTTGCGTTGTTGCCAAGATTCAGTTGAAACAACAAAAAAAATATATAGAACAGAAAAAATTTGTAAATTTGTATTATTGAGGAAAAAATAGAAATACAGAAAAATAGAAATACAAAAAAAAAACCTTAAAATGCGAAAAAGTATTATCAGCCCAATTCTCAATAACAATTCCGTGAGAATTTTTTCCCTATTCCCTGTTCCCCTATTCTTAATAAAATCTGTCCGGGGATTTTTTCACTTTTCCCTTATTCTAAACGAATTTCGAAAGGGAAACTCTTCCCCCGGAAAAAGGACGTATTATGAATGTCAATAATAGGGAAAATTGCGATAGCATTTGTATGAATTATTCAATTAATATTATTCAATTCTCTCTCCCTTATTATTCTTTTCCCCGCCTGTTTAGAATAGGAGAATTTTTTTCTCGAGAAAATAAAATCCTCAGAGGAAAAAATCCGAGGGAATATTCATAATCGGGCTGATACAAGAAAACCTTAAAATGCGGAAAAGTATATGAAGATAGCAAAAATTTAATTTAAAGCGATGAGAGTATATTTAAATTAATTGTTTGTTAAATATATTTAAAATTTAATCATTATTCAAGGATTTTTAATATATAGAGGATACACAATCCGGAGTTTTGTTCCAGTTAAAATGGTGCGGTGACAATTTACTAATTTCAAAATTGTTGAGATTATACAAAATACTATTTAACTTGTATTAATTTGCGATATAAAATTATATCGATTCATGAAATGTGCAATTCCAGATCTAACAAAAAAAATAAAGCAACACGATGTAAGTTAAAAATGAAAATTATAGTAAACATACACAAAGAACTTTAAATAAACTGAAAAAGGAACACGATGTAAGTTAAACATGAAAATCAGAAACACACTCAAAGAACTTTAAATAAAATTACTAAAACACATCCTTACTTTGTTAAATTTTAAATATGCTGGAAAGAATAAGAGATATTTTCTTATTATGAAAAGAGACAGATAACCAATAATAAGCCAATATTACTTTTGTGTACGTTTGAATACGTGTGTTAAGTTTTAAAGCATTACTTTGTTTTTGTTTTTAAACTGAAATTCTATAGAATATAATAAAATATTTATAACGGACGGTTTTTAAATGAAATTGTAAACACTTTAGACAATTTAAGAAATTTGCCTTATTGTCAAGTTTTAATTAAAATCGGAAATATCAGATATTAAAAATCAACAATTATGAAGTTGTTACGTTTATTTTAGTATTAATAGTATACATTAATTTCTTTCTATCTTTCTATCTATGTAAAGATAAAACTATATATATATATATATTAATATATATAAAATTATATAAAGATAAAAATGTACCTACAACTTAGGCTTTCCAATCACAAAATCTTAACTCGACAAAATTTTTTATGCAACATAAACTCACTTTTGAATATCCTATATGGTCAATTATTCTTGGTACACCGCTTGTGAACAACATTAATATAGATAATATATTGAACAAAATAAGAGCGGTCATTATCTTTAAATGTAAAAATACTTTTTGTATCAAAAATCGGGTGTAGGTTTAAAAATGTTTTATTTTAATGCATTTTTCATTACTTTTATTTCGTCCACCAATAAAGAATTGAAAAATTTTTGTAGTTTGGAGTTTTTCGTTATTAAAAAACAGTCAATCAATCCCGCTCGTTTGCGGGAATTCGTTATTTTGGTTTTTGCGAAATTGCCACCGTTAGCAAATCGTTGGTAATTAAGAAAATTTGGCTAAAATTTGGGTAAATTAATTTTGAGAAATACAGTGCAATCTCCCTTAACGGACACTTCCCATAAGCGGACACCCCCATTAAACGGACATTGTTGCTAGGTCCCGGCAGCGCTCCATAAGAAAAGCATTGCAGTCGCTTTCCCTTGAACGGACGCTTCTCATGAGCGGACGCGGACATCCGCTAGATAAAAAAAATTCTCTTGGACGGACATTTAGCACTTGAAATTTCTAACACAGCCTATGATTTAGTTAAACGTATAAACGTATTGGATGCAGTTTATTTTGCTAAAAGTGCATGGGACCAAGTTACTTCTGAAACAGTTCAGAACTGTTTTCGTAAGGCAGGGTTTACATTTGACAGCGATGAATGTTCGACAGCATTTGATGTTGATTTTGAGCCTGAGGATGATTTGCCATTAAACCTAATAGCCGAAATGGAGAAAAGATGTATTGCAGGGGTCAGTGAGCAAAGCTTAAAAGATTTTTATCAGATCGATGATGATTTACCAATTGAGAGATCACCTTTGGATTTACGCGTGCCATTGCAAGAACAAATTTCTGAAGTTCAAGAAATTTCTGATGACTCAACAGAGGAAATTGAACCTTCAGATCATCAAGATGCGAGAAACAACATCCTTACATATAAAGGCGCTTTGGCGAAAGCGCAGGATCTTATAGCGTTTGTGAAATGCCAAGGTGATACAGAAGCTATGAATATACTTTCATCGCTGGACTTACATTTTCAAGATGTTATTGCCAAGACGAAAACACGTCAAACCAGGATGGAGGAATATATATTGAAAAACGTAATATAGTACTCATAAAACATTTTAAACTTTTATTACATATACATAGAACTACATTTAATGATTTTTTGTTATTAAACCCAATTGAATTGTTTATTTTTTATATTTTTTTAATAAAAGTATGTATCTTTAAATAAAAGCAAACAATATAAGGCAAAGTTTTGTTGATTTAAATTTGTAGTTTTCTCTTGGCCGGACAGCCCCCTTGTGCGGACACATTTCAACGGTCCCTTCGGTGTCCGCTCATGGGAGATTCCACTGTATATGTGTACTAAAAAACATTTAAGAAGCTGCATGCAATACAGTTCGATATTAATCTTATACATCACACTTGAATGTGTCAAATATAACAAAATATTAAAAAAAATACTTTTAATTGGTTGTAAAAATTGGTTGAGTGTTAACCCATTCCTGCCTATTGGGTATTTAAATACCCAAAAAGGAGCCATCTTAAAAAAATTATAGCTAAATCCAGGTAAGAGTTGCATCAAATTGATTTTTACAGTTAGGTGGAGAAAGGATTAAAATACTTTAGGAAAATGTTGGTGTAAAATTGGGGGTTGGTAATTATCTGTTAAATTGTCTGCAAATTTACATATTCTGAAAAATTGAAAGAAAGAATTGAAATTGCCTCTGAAAAATTGGAAAGGCGACACATCGGAAAACTTTATTGTTGGCTAATAGTGTTAGGTATTCTTTAAAGTGCAAAAAATTTGTAGCTGGGTAGGACCACTCACTTGGGCTACAGGTATGATTTCATGACATGACCATTAAAATACCACAGAGGAATTATTTTATATCAGTGGTTAATTCATAAGTCCCAAGTATGGGAAATCGAAAAGAAAATTATATCAAATAACTTCCAAAACCTTTAGTAAAGAATGTGTGAAATTTCATCGATTTTGGACAATGGAATCGGGGGTCAGGCATTAATGGGTTAATGTTGGTCTACCAACTATATATGGCCCAAAGGGCTCGGTTGGTTTTTTGAAATAAAATAAATTAAAATTAAACTAAACTAAAAACTATAGTGGGCAAAGAATTTTGCTTGTGGTACTGGCAAAACACATGCTTTGCAAACAAAATATTAGTTGTAGCTTTGGTTATATTTTAACACAGTGGGATTTACAAAAATAGCAGTGGTTTGCCAGAACTACTTTTTTGGTACGGTTCACAATTTCTAACTGTGCACTTATATGGTAATGCTTTTCTACACTGGGTACAGTTGTTTCTATGAAATATTACAATACAACTTTATAACTTATTTAAAAAACAACTGAAAAAAATTTCTGTATTTGTTAACAGTTGTTTGAAGCAGTTATTTTGGTATTTTAATAAATAACTACCAAAACAGTAATTTTGCACTAAACAGTTAATTTTTGTTATTTATTTTAAAAAAATATTACGTCGAGTTCACAGTTTGCAAATAATTAGAAAATTTCATTGTATCTCATTGTATCTCTACATTCATTGTATCTCCACATGTATAAAAACGTTATAACTAGAGTACCGTTTGGAATTTTGACTTTGCATTTTAAGTCAGATGTAGGAAATACAAATTTACTGTTAAAAACAGTAGTTTTTACCAATTTTTACAGTTGTTTTAATCGGCCTAATTACGGTTGTCGTAGTCGAATTCGAGAATATGTCGAATTTTGCTAAAAATTCATTAAAAACACAACTTTTGAACCATTTTATAACTGAATTTATTACAACTAACAATCCAATTATAGAAAATATTTAAGCAGGGTAAGAAAAATTCGACTCCAAATTCGACAACCGTAATCAGGCTGAACATTTTTGTAGTTGTTTCTCAACAGCTAAAAACAACTGCATTTCCAGTTTAAAGGTAATTACTTTAAATTAAACAAAATCTAAATTAAATTGAGAAAATACAAGTTAAAAATTCAGAAGTCAAAATAAATTTTGGGAAAATACAAATTGAAAAAAAAAATTGATATTAAAAATCTACATTTTGTAGTTGAGAAACAAAACTTAATATTGAGAAATTCAAAATAATTTTGAGAAACATTTATTAATATTGTGCATTTATAATTTGATATTGAGATAAATAAATGATTGTTAACAAAACAATATTGAGCAATAAAAATTAAGATTGAGATAATTTCGAATTACAAATTTAAATTGAGCAATAAAAAATAAGATTGAGATAAATGAAATTCATATTTCGAATAACAAATTTAAATTGAGAAAATACAAAATGAACATAACAAATTGATATTGAGAAAATATAAGTTCATATTGGGAATTATAAACTGATATTCGGTCTGATTACGATAGTCGAATTTGTAGTCGAATTTTTCGACTCCATATAAAATGATATTGCTTAAATTGAAAATTATAAAGAAATATAACATTCGAAATTTAATATTTTTGCACAAGCTTGCAACCTGACTATTTATACCGTAAAATAAATATGTCCAGATCAAGTCACTTCGGCTTACAATTATTTATCATCCTCGAGATTGTTCTTTATTAGTGCTGTGACATTATGGCACTCTTTACCTTATCAAATTACTCTCTCACAGACATATCCTGGATTTCGGTCGCTCTTTTATAAAACGTTGTTTGATGTTGGATTGCTCCATGTATATGGTAATATTACAATATACAAGGATTCCCAACCTTGGCATTGCAAAAGAGTTTTATTTAAAGGCACTACAACTACGGTCATATTTTCGATAATAAATTTAAATTGTTTAGAAAATAAAGGCAACGTCATGTTTTCGTTTCAAATAATTAAATTCTCCATTTTCAAATAATAAAAAATTCCATGGTGTTTGTTTTTAATTTTTCGAATTTATTTACATAATGTTTAAATAACTAAAATTTGATTTCATTCACAAATTGTATTTAAATAGTATTTAGAGCTTAGCCACACTAATGTGGGTTTTTGTTAAAACTAAAAATTTTAATATAAAAAATATTAGATATTTTAAAAGAAACAAACTTTTGTATCTCTGGTATAGAAATATTCCAAAATTATTAAACTAAAGATAATTTTTAAAACAAGGGTCCTTAAGAAACCAAATATAAAGTTTTCTTATTTTTTTTTTTTTTTTTTTGTAGGAAAGCGAAATGTAAACAGCTTAAAATAAAAAAAAAATAATTTAAAATTTTGTAGAAAAAACTATATATTTTAACATATAAATTATATATAAAAAAAACACATAATATGTATGTATAATTAAAAAGCTTGATGAGAGAACGATAAAGGAAAAGAGGCGATATGGGTTAAAAATTATGCATATAAGAACTTAATCACGAGTACGTAGGCCCCAAATAGAAGTACGTCTTGTGCCAACAGTAGGTCGAGCCACAGAACTATGTATAAATTTATTAATGCCAATTTTGGAAAATGTATGTTCAAGTATGCCTAAGGCTGAGTCGGTTAGCATACCAAAAATATCTAAATATGTTAAAGTTGACATATTGCGAAGTTCACTAAAAAATAGACCAGAGTAAGGTAAACTAGTTTTTTTTTTTTAATAAAAAGAGAAAATATTAACTTACATATAAGCGGTAGCCGAAATTAAATAGCACCTTGATAAAGACAAATATTCGAGCATTTTAAATTTGCATATAATACTTATAGCATTGCCCGTCAGACCAGTACAATCTGATAAATCCAATTCCAATAATTGTGGACAACGTTTACACAAGCTGGCCAAATCTAAAAATGAATAGAGGTAAGTAGTAAATATTGTTAATAATACACGGGGTGCTTAACATATAAAGGCCCAAGCAAGCTGCATGCATAAAGTTTTTGATTTTTCAAGTTTAACGTAAAATAATTTAAAAAGTAAAGGGTCCGCCAAATAATTTTTTCTTTTTGAACTCCTGAACCAATTGGACTTTGTATGCCGTCATACCAAGGTCTTTATGCAAAATTCGTCTCAATGATGTCTCCGAAATGTTCAATTGTTGAGAACGACGGTGAATTGATGTTGATGGCGCTTCACGCACACTTTCTGCCACAGCAGCAATGTTCTCGGGTGTACGCATAGTTTTTGGCTTTTCACGCTTTGGTTTATCGATGAGGATGCCAGTTTCTTTCACTTTTTTCACAAGATAACGAACATACGGACCATATTCGTTCAGCGGAAGGATAAAACTAATTATCTGTCAAATCAGACATGAGCTAAGTGTTACCATTCACGAAATAAGCACTAGTTGAAAAAAACGTTGGATGGCGGACCCTTTATTACACTTTCACTATAGTTCTACATATTTTATGAAACATAATTAAATAAAAAATATAACTGGTCTTTTCTGATTCGCAGCTTTAGAAGAAATTAAATATTTCAACTTACGCGAATCAAACATTGTTTTCCGACATCCGGCCACATTAAGACGCATTAAATTTGGCGTTACATTGGTTACCAATGATGTTACTGCATCAACTGATAAATTTGTCCATGATATATTCAAGCTATTTAGCTGCTTAAGTGTTTCCATCAATTTTCGAACACTCCATGCCTCTAAACCGGAACACATTGCTAGATTTAATGCCTCTAATCCTGTGTTTTTAGCAATTTCATTGCATATTTCATCATTGAGAGCAACATGTTCAAGACTTAGCTTTTTCAGTTGACGACATCGTGTTAATAACATTTTTAATGAGGGTTTTGTTACTGAAACCATGCTCAAATCTAAATATTGTAATTTCGATTCAAATGTTGGTTCAGTCTCTAGAAAACGTTGTTCAAAGATGGGATGATTAAGCTGGAACAAAAATGGAATTATAATTTTTAAATTAAATAAATCAAAATGGATTTAAGGATATTTTTCTAAAGGAAATTTTTTCAAAATATAATTGCAGTGCAACAAGAATTATAGCAATAACCATCAAATCGGCTTAAGCTTTTTTGCAATGAATTTTTTTTCGGTAACGTTATTTTATTTATTTCGAAATAGTTATTTTAAGGATAAAGAAAGATAACTAATAAGGGTATACATTAGGGCGGGTCGATTTAAAAATCGCAACGTTCATGGAAAATCGTATTCTACGAATCAAAATAAGAAACTTTGCCGAAGGAACCAAACCTCTAAAACGAATTCTGATGTGCCGACTTTTGACCCGTAGGGTGAAATTTTGAAAAATCCCACTTTGCCCCATTTAGAGTGCCCCAATCGAATCCAACCCAATCGAATACTCTATTTCTTCCGGAGAAGAAATAGAGACCCTAATCTTGGAAAGACTCCTCCTACTTTCTGAAATATCTTTATCCCGAGATTTGTACATTTTGCTAAAAAAAAACACGGCTAAAAAGGCCCTCTTTTAACTTAAATTTTAACCCCTAGAATGATGATTTATGCATTAATCTGCTAGCGCGTCTCCCGGAGAAGAAGTATCTCCCATAATCTTGGAGAGATTCCTCCTACTTTCTGAAATATCAAAGTGGGCTTTTTCAAAATTTGATCCTACTGGTCAAAAGTCGGGACATCAGAATTCGTTTTAGAGGTATGGTTCCTTCGGCAAAGTTTCTTATTTTGATCCCTAGAATACGATTTTCCATGAACGTTGAGCGATTTTTTTGCCTCCATACAAATCGACCCGGCCTAGTATACATGTCTAAAATTTTGGTCCTGAAAAAATGCAAAAGTATAAAATTTTTCAAAAACATTGTAACTGTATAAAAGATCGATGCTTGGATGTTCTTTTTTATGCGTTCTCAAAGAGAACTGAAAAATAACTTCTTGTGAATGCATTTAAATATGTATTTAATACGCGATGTTTATTGCGTGCTTTTAAACCACTTTTTAGAGGTTTGTGGTATAAAAAAACAGTTTTAAATAAATCTTTTTTCTTAATTTTTTTTAGTTAGAAACTTTTTATTTAAAAAAAAAACCAAACATTTTTCCTATAAATAATTTGTTTCACAATAGTTCTACAACTTTAAGATTTATTGATATTTTTGAGTTGACACTGCATCGCACTGAATATGCTCTTAATAGTACGCTAACTCGTATGTTTATTCATTTAAATGAAATCAATTTCAGTCTGCAACAGAACCATGAACGCAAATCTTATATAGAGTTTTCCACGTCCAATGATAAATTTGAGCTGTTTCTTAAAATAGTTTTTAAGTAATTAAGCTGTATTATATTTAAGATATTATTATTATTATTGATATAATTTTTATTTTTAAGAAAAATTATATCAAACTTGTATTATATTTATTTATATTAAATTCTTGATTTAATCATAGTCTGTAAGGAAGTTTTGATTCCATAACCTGAATAAATGAAATGAAACTGGTCACATATGACCAACGAGCAGATTACTTCAATAATTTACTTTTTACAATATTTATGATATTTATCTAATTTACTATTCGCACCAAGTCCAAGAGTTTTTTCTGCCTATGAAGGCGCCTTGGACGGTCGTCTGTATTGAGGAGGATTCTTGTTACCACATTGACATGGTTCATTATTCTCATATGGTGGGCATTTGCGATGAAGGTCCTTGTCTCTAATGTACCATGGTACGTTCACAATACCCCGCAGTATTTTATTTTGAAATCTTTGTATTATGTCAATACTATGTTGGCTTGTACAGCCCCACAGTTGAATGACGTTCATCCATACCGGTTTAAGTTCCTCATTGCAAATAAATTGTTTGTTTTATACAGAAAGTGCTGAATTTCTTCCCAAGAGCCATTTAAGGTTATTGTATTTAATTTCGAGACAGTTCTTTTTCTTTTTAACATGCATCCAGGGTCACAGCTGGATACGAGTGCTTATCAATAAGTCCTTGACTTTTCGAACTTCCCTCGTTGTTATATGAAATGAAACACTGCTCCCATCAATTACCACCTGTTAATAGACTACTGTCACATTTTGAGCAAGTTCCGTCATTTACTCTGCGTTTAACAGCTGTTCAAAACATACAACCTCATGGATTTTTTTTAGAAATGGAAAAAAGTGAATTTCGAGTGCTCATTAAACGTTATTTTTTGCGAAAAAAACCGTCAATACTATGGTGACTCTGCACCATCGATTTTAATGGTAAAAAAATGGTTTACTGACTTTCGTTCTGGTCGCACAAGTACAAATGGCGCTAAACGTTCTGGACGGCCAATTGAGGTCAATACACCTGAAAATGTCGAAAAAATCCACGACATGGCCGATCGAAGAGTAAAAGTGCGTGAGGTTGTTGATGCCATAGGCATTTCATATGGCAGTGTGGTTTCGATTTTAAATGATAAGTTGGGTTTAAGAAAGCTGTCTGCAAGATATGTAACGCTTTTGCCCTCAGTTGACCATAAACGTAATCGTGGCCAATAAGGTGCTGGCAACAGTTGTTTGGGATGCACGCGGGATAATCCGCATCGATTATCTTCAAAAGGCAAAACCAATAAACGGCGAATATTATGCCAACTTATTGGACCGATTTAACGAGGATTTAAAAAAAAAAAAAAAACGACCCCATATAGCCAAGATATGCCTATTTTATGGACCTCAAAAAATCCTATTTTTTGGAAGGGATACAAAAATTGGAGAAAGTGTATTAAGCTAAAAGGGGATTATGTTGAAAAATATTTTATTTTTTTGCAAAAAAAACTCATTCAAAAAGTCACGGACTGAGCCGCCCTCGTACTTGGCATAATTAGCAATTGGAATCAATTGGTGATCAAAATAAATTGATAGTGGTGTTATATTTCGATTAGTGAAGTTCACGTATGTTGATTTTGTGTTGTTGACTTTAATTTTTAATTTTTTGCTATAAGCTATACAATTTTTTTTTAAATAAGTGTTTCCGCATAAAATATAAAATCGCAAATATCACGAAAATGTGTGCTAACTTCTAAAAGTGGATATATCCAATAAATTTAGAGTACTCGAATTAAGTTTACTAGCTGTGTGGTCAAAATATTCAAATATCACTAAGAATTTTGTTTAATGAAATATATGATCAAATATTAATATTTTCGTGCTTACATCGCGAATATTCCAGAATCGCGAGCAGCTGAAAGTTTTTAAGACCAGTTTCGTAACAAGCATATTATAAATATACGAAACAGTTATTATAAAGCAAAAAACACATTTGTATCACGTAGTAATTATACCATCAAAAAAGTACTGTAGAAAGCTCATTTTCATTCAAAAATTAACATTTTTGTAGATAACTCAGTCTTATTTTGGAAAAAAAACAAAAAAAAAAAAAAAACAGAATGATATCATTCCAACACTTTTTTTTATCTTTTAAATTTGATATTAATACCATATATGACAGGAACGTCAGTAAATATTTTGGCATCAAACCTCATTTTCGAAAAAAATGTAAAAAGCTCCGTTTGAATATAAGACAACGACATGTTTCACAAAATTTACTATCGTATATGAAAAACTACTGCTGGCCAATTATTTGTTTAAAGTGTTCTGCCAACATTTGAAAAGTGCTTTACCATCACTTGTTTTACCTAATTTATGAGTTTATGAAAAAATTGCTGTCAAAAAAGAACCCAGTCAGAAAACGGCAAACAAAACACCGCTCACAAAGCACTTTAACCGGTTGTACTAGTGCATAGCGACAAAGTGTCGAAAAGGCATAGGCTAAGCAAAATTTCCAACGTTGGCAAAATGTTGCTTAAACCTTGGGCATCTACTTTTTATTATATTTATTAATGATCTTTTGTCTAACAATATGTGCCTTCCATTTGCGTTTGCAGATGATGTTCAGATTTTATTTAAAGGATATAGACAATTCCCTGATGTAATGCAGAATATGATAGATTTATTGTTAATTTACTTGGTAATTGGATGTCTTCCAATTATCTTTATGTAAATTCTAGTAAATCTAAGGCTATGTTGGTAATCGCGATATTTATAACTTAATTATTAATTTAGATGGTAATGCAATTGAATTTGTAGAACAATTTAAATGTCTTGGTGTGACTCTAGATTATAAGTTGAGTTTTCAGGATCATGACAATGCGGTTGTTTGTTAAGTTAATTTTACATTAAATGTCAAGCTTAAGGTCGTTCATGGGTTAATTATGCCAATATTTTTATATTGCTTAGAAGTGTATTCTGAAGCTTTGGGTTATGTGGTGAAGAAGCTAAGATTGGCTTTTAATCGTGTCATGAGATATTTATACTCTCTTAAATTGCTTCACAACATTTCTTCTTATGTTTTAAAATTTTTGGGATGTTTGTTAAATAATTTTGTTCAAATTATGTGTATTTTGTATTTTTTTAAAGTATATAAAATGTAAAACCCGAAATTTTTGTTTAACATTTCCAAATTTGATAGATCTACTAGGAATAGACAATTGGTTATTCCGAAACTTACCCCACGTTTAGGGCGATCTTTTTTGTTAGAGTTGCCCGTGAGTATAACAAATTAATTTCATTTTCATTGCACAATTAAAAGTCGAAAAAAACATAATTTGTATTTTTAATAAAAATTATATCAAACATTTATATAAAATTTTATTGTTTACTTTGTATAATTTAGTAAAATTTGTAACCGACTAAGGCCTTCAGGATAGGTTATTGGAATGAATAAATAAATTAAATTAAACCATAAGATAGATGGTCTATTTTGTTTGGTCAAATTTGCTAGCACTGGCATAAGGTTTGCTAGAATTTATTTAGAATTCATTGGTTAGCCAGTGGTCTGCAAGTGCTAGATTTTTGTAACACGGGCTGTTTCTGGCTTAAAATTGTATACTACATTAATAACCAAAAACTATTAGTTTTTGAAAACTTTCTGCATTTGCCAGAAAACGCTTCGGTAACCTTTCGCAATATCAACGAAGTTGGCGCAACGAATAAATACCCAAATGATTTTACTACCATAAACAGTGTTTTGCCAACGCTTTGTCGTTTGTATTTTCTATATGAATAGAGATTTGCATAAATGCGTGTATAAATCGTCAAAAAAAAAATCATTAAAAATTGCGTTCAAATAAAATAAAATCCACAAAACTATAAAAAAACCAAAATTCACAAAAATTGGAAAAATTGCCTATATTTACATCCCAAAAATTCAAAAACAACCGTCAAGCTAAAAAAAATATAAAAAACGTCATAATTTTAAAGAATTGTGAATCTAAAAAAATCTTCAAAATAAAAAAAAAATTGTTAAAATTTAAAACATTAAAAAAAATTGCTAACATTTTAAAAAATTGTTTAAATAAAATAAGCCAAAATTTACCATGGAAGTTTAGGAATAATTTTTTCGGTAACGGTATTTTAGATATAACGATAGTAGTCAGTTGAAAGCGGGTTTGAATCGATAACGCAATTTTAGTGATATCGCCTGCAATCCCTACTAGAAGGTAAAATTTTTCGAAACGACATATCCGAGTATGTTCATTCGTATTGACATTAAAAAAAAGTTTCGATAGTTAAACTTTATTGGAGAAAAACGACAGTTTCTTCGCTTCTAATCAATCTTTAGCTCAATTTCTTACGTTCCGTTAAAATGTCTTACCTCTGCTTGAGCCAAGCGTAATATAACAACACCTCTTTTAAGAATATTTTCCATTGCACCGGCTTTTATAGAACGACCACCCAAATCAAGACGTGTCCATAAAGATTCATCGCTAGCGCAACGACTAAAACGACGACACACATAACCACAACGTAATAGAGTTTTCTTAGGAAGCCATTTGAAAATTTGTAAAACAATTTCATCAGATATAGTATTGAAATGATCTTTGCCATCGGGATTGCGGTCACGCATTGTTGGATTACGAAATAGAAAGAAACTGTCATTGGGAACAAAACGTGGTTGTTGCTGAACAATTTGACACTGTTGTTGCTGCATATATTGCTTTTGTAATTGTTGTTGTTTAAAAATAGCTGCTTGTTGACTGGTAGAGGGTAACATAGATGGAGATTGAGAACTTTGTGGCAATGCATTTGTAAATGTGGACTGGAGAAGGAAAATATATTATGGTTAAAAATACCTATAATTCAAATAATTTTAAACACTTACTTGTTGTTGTAATAGCTGTTGTTGTTGTTGTTGGTGTTGTTGCTGTTGTTGTTGCAGTAGTAGTTGCTGCTGTTGTTGGGCATTTCTTAAAAAACTATTACAAGCTACTGTTGCCAAAGGACTTCTTGTATTTCTACCTCCACCACTTGAGGGTGAATTACTATTTTGTGTATTTGTTCCTATAACTGATGCACCCATACCCAAAATAGCTACCTTTTTCTGTTGTGTACCAGTTGTTGTCGCATTTTGTGGTAATTGAAATTTATCCATAGATGTTGATTTCAATTTTTGTATTGTCTGTTGTTCGTCGGTATAAATATCAAATGATGATGATGAAGAATTTGAATTATTGTTCATATTTAATTTATGCTGTTGTAGTTGTTGTCCCATATTATTAGTTGTTGTAGTCTTGTTATATGTATCATTTGGATCCAAAAAACTATGATTACTAGCATTGTCTGTTGATGCATCTAAGAGTGATGAGTCCATATTACGATAAATTTGCCTTTGTTGATGTGAAAATTTTGGAGCATCTAAATTAGGTGTTGCTTCATTTGAGTTTTCATCAGTACTTGCTGTTACTGCTAAAGCAATGGCCGAAGCTGCTGAAGAAGATGATTCTTCGGAATCTAACATTCCAATACCCATTTCTTCCAAGTATTCGTTAGTCAGGGCTGAGGGTGATGAAGTTGTATCAAGTTTAGCTAACTTCCAAGCCGGTGTTTGTGAAAACTTTTACTAGGTAAACGTTTTCTGTAAACGAAAAGAAAGACAATAATATATAAATTTGTGTTTAGTAGAAAACTAATACGTAACTTTAACCAACAAGCTACAGACTAAAGAGTATCCAATCATTTCGATTCCTGTTAAAAACGTTCTAAAATTATGTACGTGTACAGTAGACTGGGCTGAAAGTTGGATTTTGCGATCTCCAGAATGTCGCCCCTGTTATACCAAGTTTCAGCTAAATTCGTTAACATTTAGACCGAGTTTTTGGGATGTCAGTTAAACTTGGTTTAGTTAAGCCGATAACGAATTACTTCTGTCATTTTCAAGTTTATTAACAAAAAATTGTCGAAACCACTTCATCTTGTTTATAATTTTGGTCTTTATCATAATAAATTATAATACACCACATTTCAGAAGCAGTATTGCATTAAAAACTTTTTTAATCTAAGTTTAAGGATAATCTTCATCATAAGAACTCGGCCTTAGAGGTAGCAAAAAAGTCAATTTAAAGAATTTAGAGTTTACTTTAAATTCAATTCTTTCTTAACATATGCTATGTATCTTAACTATCTACTCTACATTAATGTGCAGAAAGCGAAATTCTAAAAAATTTAATAACTTTTAACATATTCGCGTTTTTTTTTGTACGTATAAAACTAAATTTTTTGCTTAAATTTTAAAATTTTCTAAAAAGTTGTAAGTAAAAATCGATATTTAAACTAATTTCTCAAATCTAAACTTAATTTTAATGAAGATTAGGAATCTGGAATCGAAATTAAAAAAATTAGTGAATTACTCACGTTTTTTAAAGAATCAAAAAAAAATTGATTTTTTGTGGTATTTTTCTAATTATGTACATGAAAACAATGGCATTGAAAAATCCAACTTGTTACAGTTTTGCAATCTACTTTATCAAGAGCTTTCATCATATTTGATTTTGTTTTTTATTTTAGAATGGATAACAGATATCGTTGCAGTTGAACTTAAATTTTGACTTTTTTTAGTTTTTCGCTAATATTTACAGTAGAAACCCAACCCTCATATAGTGTTTCATCGTATAAATTATTCTATATACGAGAGATACTTTAATGTAAGGATAACTAGAGTCTCGAATTCGTTACCGAGACATCTTAGAAGCTTTGTTGTTGCAAGTGCTACGTTTAAGTGCAAACTAATCATTCACTATAATTTTAATAATTTACGATTATTTTTCATATTTTTTCTATTTTTTTTAATCAACTGTTTAATTTGAAATTCTTATTGCTACATTTTGGACCGTTAAACTTTAGTTATAATTTATTTTAGTAATTTTTTTACATACAAATTTATTTTATCATTTTTTATAAAAATTTATTGTAGAGCCATATTTGGCCCTATGAGCTTGGTTTTTAATTAATAAAAAAAATAATATTTGTTTGTTAACAAAAATCTTCGCTCGCATAAGAATATATTTCACAGAAATATGATCTTGCAAAAAATTAATTTTCATAACGTTAAATATATGACAACTTCTTGATTAAATTTGAACAGTTATTTGTAAGTAAGTAATTTTCCAATTTCACGACTCTGATTTAAATTTGGAGTTCATTTTTGTAATGTATATATATTAGCCAGATTTTTCTCAAATTTGCATTAAGGTGTTGCATCTTTTACCGCAGTTTTTTATAACTACATAAAATTTTAAAAATCAAATATGTTATCTTAGCTTTTTATGGTAAATACATAAAAGACTTTCATTAACATTCGCGTATCAAAGTTGGTTAATAAATGTGCAGCATTAACAAGTGAAGCCACGGTTTTCGCAGTTTTTACTATTATTTATTATTTTTGCACAATTTATCAACCCATTTCGCAATCGATCAAATCATTTTTATGCATAAGCAAAAAGACAAATTAGACCAATTATTTCGTCTAAAAAAGAATAAAAAAAAAATAAAGTGCGGTTCATGGGAAAAACGCAAAATGTGCATAAAATGTATATGACAGCACAGCGGAAAAGGACGACATATGAGTTCATCTTATAGTATAATATGTAAATAGTTAACAAAATGGTGTGTACCAAAATTCAGACAAAAAAGTTAATTATTGAGAATGTTATTTTAACAAACACTTTCATTACAGTGAATGTCTAGAAAATATTTTCAAATTTATTTATTTTTTTATTTATTTTCAAATGTCCACATATTTGTACGAATTTTATGTCCACTTTGGAGTACATGTTCGCTAATGCGGACCTTATGAGTTGTTTTGAAAATTGTACCATAACTTTTTTCTATCAGTTGCCACAAGAAAATGATATACAGCAAAAAAAAAAAAATGCCCAAAGAGTTGGCCTATATATAAACTGATGTATTGTTAGTTTTCATATATAGGCCAAAAACCAGATGTAGGGCCACATTAGAGAACATTCCCCTACATTTTTGAAATTTTTTAGACTATGATGAATTTTTCATCTAGAAAGCCACTAATTCTAACACTATAAAGTTAATCTAGGTCTTTTTTTGGTGCGCCCCGGTAGGCTAGTTGGTAGCGTGCTGGCTTATCAGTGCGGGGTCGTGGGTTCGATTCCCACCAGAGGCACTGGTCTGTTATAGTAGCTAGTGATCGGTTAGTGTAATAGTATATAATTTGTAATTATATGATTATTAATTAATGAAATAAAAAAAATCTAGGTCTTTTAGACCTATATCGTCAGCTCATTATTGGTTTGACATATACAACAAAAAGTCGAATTCGAGAAAATCGATAAAGGTTTAGTCAAATTTTTCTTAAAAATCTTCATGATAAATATTTGTTTTTTCCCCCTTAAATTGCGGCATATATTTTAAGCAGAACTACAAAATGTTTACACTTTTATATAAATTATATAAAAAGTTATTAAGTTTTTACGAAAAATAAATATTCTAGTTTTGTGTTCCACATAAATTTTTTTTTTTAATGACTTTCTATGCTGCACGTCTATACATTTTTCGTTGGTTGTTTTGGTCATGCAGCCAAACAACAATGAAATACATTTTTGAACTTTTGTATGCAGTATGTCAATTGCAGCAAAACAATAATGAAGAACTTTCTTTAAATTTTTTTAAACAAAATTTATTTCATACGCCAAACAGTGGTCTATGACGATATGTTTTTATTTTTCAGTTTTTAATGAAAATTCATAATTTGTTAGATGCAAAATTATAAACTTTCGTATACTAGCATAAGGTTAAATTATATTTTTTTAGTAAAAAAAAATTCTATAGGTTGAAAAGACCTAGATTCACTTTTGTATAACTTTTTCGACATAAACAATATGGTACTTTTTTGTAGTTTTGTGCGAAATAAGTCGCGATTTGTTTCTTCAATTAGCTTTCAAATGATATATGTTTTGTTTCGATCCAATTACAAATTTCGAAGATACAAAGAATTTTGAGCCAAGGGCCGCCGACGAAAAAAAAAGGTAATTTTGAGCTCAGCATTAAAAGTTCTATTGATGGTGAAAATTTGAAACTTTATCCGAATGATGCCACGAAACAAGAGTTTAGCCCAAAATTGTATATATCTGGGGGTAAAGGGAGACGGGTGGTTTTTTTGGGTTGCCGGAAAAAGTTAACTTCACACTAAACTCCATTTACCTACTGTAGGGTACAACTAATAAAACAACACTTTATCCCCATAATTTTTAACGGATGCTACTAATATGCATGTACATATTTACATGCATATATAACATATAAACAAAACATTCACATACCGACTTTCAACAACAACAAAACTCAACATACAACCCACGCCCATTTAATAGATGAAAAAGTGCACTAGTCAGACTTGAATTAAAAAAGATGACCCCAAAAAATATGCAAACACACTCGGAGGTCATAAACCTTTATAATTTAATTAAAATCAGCAGTAAATATTTAAATAAAATTGATTACATTACACAATGATAAAAGTTAATAATGATGACCGCAAAGAATAAACAAAAATGAATAAAAAGACACGGAAGATGACAAAATCAACAAGCGGCAATAAAATTGGAAAAAAAAATGTTGTATACCTCTTATGCACTTTTATTATTTGCATACAATATTTTGTTTAATTCAATACTTGTTTTAATAAATTTATTTTTGTAATATGTGATTTGTTTAATTTATTAACTGCAATAACTTGTAAATTACCATTGCACTTTTATTTTGTTATTCTTACTTCCACAAAAAATATAACGCTACTACTACAGAGACCTGCGCCGTGACGGCTTAAGCCGGCTGAGCCGCCGTCAATATTTTCTAGCCGCCGCCGACAAACATGCCTCTCCATACTACCACTGAATCTGTTAGACGATATCGCAGAGAATAGAATATATATCAAAACAATTCAAAAAGCATTTTTAAAGGAAATATTATAACTACAAGATTCTTGTAAAATAAAGACAAAATGTGACGAAAAATTTAATATTTTGCATTCATAGTAAAAATACCATGAATATAGCGAAAAATTGGAGTTTTTTAAGATATCTTAAAAAAGTTTTTTAAGATATCTTAAAGAAGTTTTTTAAGATATCTTAAAGAAGGAAGATAAGACAAAGGTAAAACCTTTATTTTGAAGCCGTTAGTTAGGACTTTCTGACGACATAACAAATTTTATAAAAAAAAAGCTGAATTCAAGCTGTTATAATGTCTCGAATCTGGCAAAAACGGTATTTCTTCGAACTTTATGTTAAGATATCTCGAAAACCTGATGTGATGGAGAAATTCTTTTTTCTAATTTTGTCGGCCTGTGTTATTTAATAATTTAAAAATTTAATCATAATTTTTTATTGGCCAGCTAAAGCTGCATTTACATTTCCTCGTAATCAAGTTTAAGCTAGATTTCGAAATCTAGTTGGTTATTTTATAAACTATCATATGATCTAAATCCAGTTTAAACTGAATTTCGATGGTAAATGCAGCTTAAGGACAGGAATCAGCTGATGAATATAAAATTGTGGTAAGAAAATGAGTAAAAAGAAATGCCAGAATTATAGTGATATACAGAAAAGGATAGACATATAAAAAAATTTATCATACAATTAAATTTATATAGGGTTTTTATATCTATCTCACTCAACAAATCACTATAATTAAAACAAAACCATACAGTTCAAAATTACTTTTTTTTGCATGTCATTATGTAGTCTGTGGGTTGATCAAAAGTCTACTAGCCGATGATTTTTCGGCTCGCAACAGGATTTGAGCCGCCGCCGTAAAATGTTCATTCAGCCGCCGATTATTTTGATCGGCGCAGGTCTATGTGCATGTCTTTTTGATTTAATTTGTCCCTGTTTTTTCACCCCTATTTTGACAGTCAGCTGTTGTGTTTGTATTTGTTTTTTAAAAATCATTCACCAGCAGCTTGTATTGTTTTAAAGTATTATTGTATTGTTTAAAGTTCAATTAACATATTTCTAATTTTTATAAATTAAAAAAGTAATCTCATGTTGTCTAAAATTTCAATGGAAAAGAAATAAAAAATCGTAGAACAAGCGCTTAACTTTGGAATGGATCTGGATCATGAAGCTAAATATTAGCAATTTTTATGAGAAATCTTATCCACTTTGTTACATAGTAGGGCATCTATCTATCTGTTTAATAGAAACCCTGAAAATTTAAAATTATTATTTGAACACCCGATTTTTTAAATTTTTGTCTAAAATATTTCCTGTTTTGGCACATTTGTATACTTTTTGGACGTACCCTTTTATATAAAAATTTGTTCGTTAGCCAAAGTTGGTTGTGGTTGTTTGGAAAAACATAACTTTACGAACCAAGTCCAAATTGGCCAAGAATATTGCCAAGGACGATTGTTTACTATTTAAAGGTCTTAATACTGGATTCTACATTATGTTCTATACTTATGCATTAAAATCAATTTTTTTTTCAAAATTCATAATCATTATAGGAAATTCCATTTTATTTATTACAATCATAAAACTTTTTTAGTTTTGTGTTTTAAAACATAATTCTGTTTGATTTTAGCAATAAATATTAATTTTATAGTAATATACGTTGACTGGCAAAAAAAAAAAAATAAGTTTTCGAATATGTTCAAAAACCAGTCCCCAACCCGTCCATAGTTAGCAAATGGTAACAGGACATTTTGAATGTACTGGAGGCAGGATCAAAAAACTAATTGTAGTTTTTTATAATCAGGACATTACAAAAGCATATTTAAAATATCTTTTCAAAATTCAACAAAAAAAATTGTATAAATAGTATAAAAAATGTTTAGTTTTTTTTTAATTAAACGAAATTATAAACTCAGGAAACTTCTGCATTCAAGATTTTAAGACCTTCTAACTTATATCAAAACAACGAAAGTTTAGTTATCACCCTAATGTCGAATTGATATTTAACCTTCTAACGGGAAGGCCGCCTCAGGACAGCCCTCCTAAAATTGACCTCAAATGAGTCGAATGATTGATTGTTTTATAGCAAAAAATTAATACATTTTGACAGAAAACAAAATTTACTAAAAGTTTTGTGAACAAATTGTCAGTCTGAAGGTCACCGTTTGGAAGAGAGAAATCGTGAAAATCGAAATTTCGTTAAAATTTTCAAAAAAATATATTTTTTTTAACAGCCATATTTTCCAAAAATCTAATATTTGTCAAAATGCAGTATTTCAGTTTTGTTATTATCCATGGTTTAATTACAAAAGGTACGAAATAAGTTTTATTTAATTGTAGCTAATGCCACATTCACAGTAGAGAGCAAAACAAGCATTTAAGATCTTTATTCCATTCCAACAGTTTTTTATTCTTTTCCACTCGTTTTGCCAAACACGTGTTTTGAAACATAGTCGGAATACCGTATAAAACTTTAAGCTTTAACTTAAGATATTACATTAAACTTTAACCCTTCTAACACCGCAGATATTAAAAGTTACATACGATATTTAATTTTCTTCAATTTTGCATTTTGTTGTTATATCTATATATAAATAAATAACTTTAATAAATTGCAAATTTTGAAAATAAATACATCTTTAACCCATTGCAAACCATTAAAAAATCGCGCGATTTTTTTTTTCCAGATATGGCTGATTTTTGGAGAGCTCGTTTCGCTCGCGTTATTGAAGTAAAGTTAAATTAAACTAAAAACTGTTGTAAAAAGAACTTTCCTCAGCGAAGCTGATCTTTGGACATACTGGAGGAGAAAACCCTTAAGACCTGCCGAAGGCCGGTTACACAGAAAACCTTTGCTCAGCAAAGCCACTATCTTATTTATGGATGACTCTTACCCGAAGTCACTATAAAAAAGCTATTATTTTCAAGTAATAGTACTTCAAATTAGTAGCATTGAAAAAATTACTTTAGTTTTAATAAAAATTATATAAAAGTTTTAAACCTTATTATATTTGGTATTTTATAAATTACAGGATACTATGATACTTAAATTAAAGCTTGAAGTCTTGGCTTTAATTGAAAGTCATTTTATATAATGAATTAACTGCATTTTTTGAAAAAAGTGCCAGTTCAAAAACGAAAAATTAATTAATTAAGTTAATATTTCAATTTTTTTTATACCAATTAAAGAATTGTAAAAAATTTTCCTAATGACGCCCATTTTGTTCCGCTCCGATAACGCATGTTAAAAAGATTTCCATTAAATTAAATATCCAAACTTTAGATGCATATAACTCGTAAAATATTGGTCGCCGACACAAACATTTTTTTCTAAACTCGCTTAGTTTAGCCCTAATTTCTTTTTTTTCTGAGCTATGCCCGTAAACTATGAATATTTGTTCCGAAACCTTGTTACGTTTACGATTGGGTTAACTCATCCTTTGACTGATTTTTACAGAATTCCTTCATGGTCACGTTTACATCTGCATCAAAACCTTTAGATTTAAATATTCAGCACTATTAAATAAAGGTGAACTTTTAAATAAAGATTTAAGTGTTAATAAATAATATTTCTTTAAAATTCTCAGCGGATAGACCAAATGATATTTACGCGTTTTTGTTTTTGTAGAGTTGATATCACTTTATAAACTTGACATTTCTTAGTAAAATTTGTACAAGAGAATTCTTTGACACGTTTCAAGAGAAAATTTCTTCAAAATTGTTATAAAAATAAACTACGCAATTTTTTTAACAACGTTGTAAAAACAATGCAATGAAAGTTTAGGTTATTAAATTAACCTTTGCTATTTAGAATTATTATATATTTATTTATATGCCTGCTATTTTATAGAAAAGCTCACCTTGTTGTTGGACACAAATTTTCGTTGTTTTCCTTGCTTTTAACAAATTTGTTGTTCATTGTTTATATTTAATTGTTGATGTTTTTGAAAGATTTTTCAATACACTTTATTTTAATTTATTTTTTTTTGAAACTACAATTTTTATATAAAAAATCCAACCTGTATTTGCACTAGAAAATAAATGAAATCAAGAAAATGGATAGAAAAGAGGCGCGAGGAAAAATGTGTTATACATTACACAGAGTTGTATTTGGTATAACACTTAATAGAGTTGAAACTTGGCACTTTTCCCCGCTAAATGCAGCGATTTTTTAATGCTAACGGCGCGAAAGTGCTTGTAGAATTTATTTATAAAGCTACGTTTACACTAGACAGCAAAACATGTGTTTTTCCAAAACACGTATTTAAGTTGATTGGCTTTTTTATTTTGATGTAATAAAATTAAAATGTATTTATTTATTAAATATCAAAGAATTACATTAAATTAATTATAATTAATAATCGCTCATTACATTTAGCACCAAGAGTATAGTTTTCAACTGCAAAAAATACAATTAGGGTTAGAATTTGTCGACTACACCGATTTTCATCAGTTAAAACTCCGTTACAACCGTTATCGGTTTTCTTCCGGTATTACCGGAATGTGTTTTGTTTAAAAAAAATCAAACAGTTTTATTTATTAATAAAATTAAATATTAATAAGTACATTTTGAGTGTCACTCCATAACTCGAGAACGGCTGCAGAATATAAAAAATGGCTGAGTACGTTTTGCAGAACATGCAATGAGGATGGTTTAAAAAAAAAAAATCTTTAAAAATATTTTCGTTTGGTCCAGATGTGGTGATTTTTCTGAACATTATTAATTTTCATCTCTATATAAAAGAAGAAGTGTACATTTTGATTGTCACTCCATAACTCGAGAACTGCTGGATTAAAATAAAAAATGGCTGAAAACGTTTTGTAGAACATGCAATGAGGATGGTTTTTTTAAAAAAATATTTTCGTTTGGTCCAGATGTGATGATTTTTCTGAACATTAGTCATTTTCATCTATCTATATCTCGTATATATAAAAAGAAGTGTACATTTTGATTGTCACTCCATAACTCGAGAACGGCTGCATAAAATAAAAAATGGCTAAATACGTATTTAAGATTTTTAGTGGTAATTTTTTTTGGTTATTTTTAAATGTATCACTTTTTTAACATATACTTGTATTTCAGATGTTTTTGCAATTAAATATAGAGGCGCAGATCTCATGAAAATTTTAATGATGAAGATGTTAAACAACACCAGAGATAAAATGAAAAAAAAAAATCAAAATGTTAAAACCACATCCTTTTATTGAATTTTTATGTGGTTTCATATTGTTTTTTAATAATGTAATTGTTAATCCATTTTTGTTAATATCTTTATAAATGTAAAAATTTAAAAATAAAACCAAACTTTTGTTTAAAATTAAAAAAAGGAGAAATCATTTAGATAAAATAAATAAATAAAAAAAATAAAAATGGACCATTTAAAAAAAACGGTACGAATACGGACCATATTCGGACCGTATACGGTATTTTAAAAACGGAGTCCACTCCGTTTTTAAAATAAATGACGGACAGTTTACGGTACGTTTTAAACGTACACTCAATTCGTACACTCCGTTTTATATACAGCATGACGGTACGAAAACGGTCCGTTTTAGCGTGCTTTATACTGTTTCGAATCCGTATTCGATGTTCCTTTTATTCCGTTTTCCGGTCCGTATACTGATCCGGAAAACGGTACGGAAACGGACTTCGGATCCGTATATGCTGTACCGAAAACGGCACATAAACGGACCGGATTGTTTGCTGGGATGTTTCCATCGTATTCCTTTTAGAAATTTTTTTGTGTGTACCTGAATGCTTAACACGCTTTTTGTCGTTCACTCGACTTAATAAGATTTTCGAAGATTTTTGTAATGAGTAAAATTTGAATGTGCATATTTCTCAGAGGTCCTAATATTTTATCGTAATAATACGGCATTTAAATATAATTGCAAAACATTATAAAATAAATAACTCTCGCAATAGAATAAAGAGTTTAAAGAGCTTTGGAATTACATGTGTTTTGCATTTAGGTGTGAACGTGGCTTAAGGGTAAGTTCAAAATTCACAATGCAGAGTAAATCATTCCACAATTGCGAATTCTCCTTAAATGTGAGTTCATGGGTGAGTTGACAATTGTCGAAAACTCTACTCTACAATGTAAAGTGTAAATAGAGATGACTTGATACAAAAAATGTGCAACAAAATTCACTCGCAGGAAATCAAAACAATTCATATTAACGAGATAATTAAATATTCTGTTTTTTTTTCTTTATTCGATTATCATATAGCGTTATTTTTGGGCATATGGTATTCGAATAATGAACAAAAACGAGGAGACGTAGTCATCTTGTTCACAGTAAAAGTTAAAACTAAAATATTTGCTCATACATTTTGTATGAAATGCAAAAAACCGACGGGCTACTAGCGAAATAAAAAAACTAAGAATTTAGCTTTTGGTATTAACGAGTTCACACCTGAGTGTTAAAGACACGTTTTGGCAAAACACGCGTTTTTTAATTGTAAATGTTCTATTACATATTTTTATTAATTGTAATTGTTCTATTACAAAAGTTCTTTTATATTCTTGTATCCTCGTATCAGCATATGTTTATCATTTAGATGTAAACGCCATATTCATTTTTATTTGCAATGAGAACATTTTAATATAGCGTTTATTACAATGTAAGGTTTTTTGTGCAAATTATATTGGCAGCAGTGGTTGAATTTTATTATAAACTTGGCATTACTTTTGAGTAAGATCAAATTTGGTATCACTTATCTATCGATAAATATTTTTTGTTAAAATTAGTCTTGGCAAATCTAGTTCGTTTGAGTGAGCGCTATTTAGTTCATTCAGTTCGATTGAACTGAATGAACTAGGCCATTCTTCTAATTCAATCGATCCTTGAAAATGTCGTTCAATCATTCGTTAGATCGTTTGTATGACAATTTTTATGCGAATTACTCATATAAGACACCACTTTTTAACATTAAAAAAATTTAACTGACAACATTGAAAAAAAAAAAACAAAATTAAACTAAAAAAGAAATTAAACTAAATACCTGAAAATACCAAAAAGAGTGAAAGACCCAAAAAGATTGCAAACTAGCTCACTAGTTTAAATTAAAAACTAGTTCAATTGAATTATGTTTTTCGCGAACTACACAAGACAAGTTAAAATTTAGAGTTGGGATTAATCGTTCATTTTGGTGACTCGGTCGTTCAATTGGAGTTAGTGAATCGTTTAAATTGCAATTTTTTGCTTAGATTTGTGACTGATCTGCTTGTTGTGAACTGTGTCGTTTGATTGACAATTATTATTCACTAGAGTTTTTTCACAAATTTTCCTGTACGTAGACAAAAAGTGTTATAAAATTACAACTTTTTTTTACAAACAATTTGATTGAATAGAGATGCAATTGTTCTATGAATAAAAAGAACGATTGCACGACAAGATCAAAATTAGTGATCATTTCATATTGTTCAATTGAGTGAGTCGCTCAATTGAACTAGTTCGTTCATGAACGACACAACTCAAGTTATAATTCAATATGGCGGTTGTTTAATAAAAAACGCAGTAGACTTTGTTTTTATTTTTAATTTGATTAAACAATTAATGTGTAAAAACGATAAAAAAAGGATTCAAGTGCATTAATAATAATAATTAAAATACATCGGTCAATTTAAAGAAAATCGAGGAATAAAAGACATTTTAATTGCACAATGGCCAAAGTGAAGAGAAGCTCCAAAATATTGGCTACAGCAACAAAAGCCACTACCACCACCACGCCCTTAAAAGCTATGAATGGAAAAGTGCATAAATTACGCGTTAATGTAAAAAACTTGAAATTTCAGACAAAAACTCTTGCAAATTCATTAGAAACAAGTGATTTATCAAATTTACATAAAAGTGTATCACCAAAAACTCGTTTATGTTTTGTTAAATTAAGACAGACACGCATTAAAGATAAAGAATGCAGCTCAAAAAACAACCATAGCAATACATTGCAGGCTCAATGTAAAGTTATTGAAAAAGACGTAGCAGGAGAAGATACAAACAAAGTAAACAATAAAAGACAGCCAGTGCAAAACAAAAAAAATGTAGAACAAAATGTGGTTACTGCTAAAGATCCTATTGATAGTGATGAAACTTCCGCAAAATCAACAGGAGATAATATAAATCTTTCAAAGAACAAAATCGAATCAAATAGTAATAATAATAAAATATATGTTTCTCCAGTTAAATCTAAATATGGACTTAAATATGATAAAGACCGTCTTCCTAAAGAAACTAATCCTACAAAGTCAACAGAGAAAAGTTATGAAAATGAATCATGTATAACTTCTACTGATAATACTAAAATAATAGACGTTGTTTTGTTAAAATCAAACGAACTGAGCAAAAAACTCCAACGAAAACTAGCAGTGAAGCAGCTGGCATTAAAGGTTTATGCATGACACCGAAAACTAATAAAACATTAACACGGAAATGTGTAGTAAAATTAAAACGTACTCCCCAATTAAAAACAAGATCAATAAGGAATCAAAAGTTAAAAATACCAGTAACATCTACACCTAGCACTACCAGAAAATGTTTAGTCACACTTCAAAGAACTTCAGTTGCTGAAAAATTAACAAAAAAGGGAGGTAAGGTTTGTAGGCTTTTAAGATATATGATTTTTAAAATCACAGTTAAACATTAGAAATTAATCGAAGTTTCCAGTTTCATCAATTCTGATATATCTTTGAAGTTAGGCTAAAAGGTCTTAATTCAGAAACTGAAGTTTTTCGTTAATACCAAGAAAAATATACATTTTTCTGACTTATTTCCTAAAGAGCAAATGATACAATAGGAAGCAGTTGTGCTAGACTTGAGGAGTTATCGATACCAAACAAAAGAGAAACAAAAATTGAGTTAACCCAATCAAAAACTCAAAATGCATTTTTTTGACTTAATACCTTTTATGCCTAATGTCAAAGATATTTTAGGACGTAGTTCTAAAATGTAAACACTATATTCGACAAAACTGATCTGTCAGCCCCCACCCCCCAAATGACCCCCTCTGGAAATAAAAAAAAAAATTAATTTCTATATTCGGTTTTTTGGGGACGGTATGCTTAGAATAAGTGTGGATACTTAAATAAAAGGAAATTTCAAAAATGCTCTTATATTTATGATCCATCATAGGTAGCGCCCTCTAGGGCTATTTTAAGTATGTTTTAAGTACAAATGTTGAAAAGGTTTAATTCTTTAATTCAATTTTGTAAAATGATTGAAATTTTACTGAAATTTCATTCCGAAAAATCATTCCTATGGAATGAATTATTAGCTTAATTCTAAAAAGCTTTAAATAAATAATATGAATGAATTCTATGAATTATTTCTTGAATGATTCAACATTTTCATAATTCTTTCAGTAAAATGGTGAATGAAGAAAGATTTGCTTTTATTCATTTAGTCAAAAGATTAACGAAATTTGTTATAATTTAACTGAAATCTAAATATATAAAAATCATTTTCTGTTTGTTTGTTCTCTATACAAATTTGCAATTCTCAACGGATTTCCCTCAAATTTGGCATGAATAATCCTCGGACTTTAACTTAGATTGTGGTATAGTTTTCATCGACCACGCCCACTTCTACGCCCACTTTTGACAAAAATGTAAAATTAAAATTTTTTTCACCTTTTTCAACTTTTTTCGTTTTTTTCGAATGCAAACTTTTAAGAAAGTTTTAACGGATTTCTTTTAAATTAGTCACATATATTCTACGTTTCCCAAGGAAGGTCTCTGTAAAAGTTTCATTACCATAGCCCACTTCAATACCGACTTTTGATCAAAAACGTCAAAATCAAAAAATTCCACTATTTTTATTAAAACTTATTTTTTAATTTGAAATCATTAAATAAAATGAAAAAATTTTAGGAAAAACCATTTCGTTTTTAACCCTGGAAGGTCATTCTTCGTTGAATTGACTACGCAAGACGTATGATCTTTACACAACAAAAATAAGAATGACTTTCTAGGGTTAAGAATTTTTTTCCCCCGTATAATATAACTACTGATTTTGTCGCAATGTCTTTATGATTTAATTTTTTTAAAATTTTATTTTTCTTTAATCTTTAAAGATTAAATAATTTTTAATTTTGTAACCTTATTTCATAAATTTCAAATGGAATCTTTAATTTCAAGTTTAACGTTAATGAATTCTTAGGGAATGAATTAATGGAATGAAATGTAAGCATTTTTTAATTCTGAATTCAATTTTTTGTGAATTAAGCTCAAATCATAAGTAACTTTCATAAGTAACTTTTGTATCTAATAAATGATATTATTACAAACTCTAAATTTCCTTCAGATTGGAACATTGCTAAGGTAATTTCCTTAAGGAAGCAAGATTCACGAGTTTATACCAATTTCGTTGGTGTCTGTCTTGTCTTAAATCATTGAGCATTTTATTAAGTATCTTAATTCTTTTCAATCCGGTTTTCGTACAGGACATGCACGACCTCTATTAGACTTATCTAGTGGGTAAGGATAATGTGGGAGTGTTGTTATCTCTAGAGTTATCGAAAGCATTTGATAACATTAGCCATGTGGTCTTAATACATAATCTATACAATTATTTCGGGTTTTCTTATTCTTGCAAATTAATTTTTTCTTATTTGTCTGGACGACGTCAGTTTGTTCATTCTTATGATTCGAATTCGGAGTGTTTAGATGTATTATTTATACAATATATGAACGACTTTTTTTAACATACTTCATGGTTTTGAGTGTGATGCTTTTGTCTTTGCGGACGATGTACAACTTCCTTTTTTGGGCCATCTTCAGCTCATTGATGTTTTCGAATATGACATGAATTTGCTATTATCTAATATTTCTGCCTGGATGATAAATTGTAATTTGAGTAGAAACACTACCAAGACAAAAGCTATGGCTTTTAAGCCACATAACTCACAAAATTTAGTTGAAGTTATTAGATGTCTAGGTGTTTTAATAGATAACAATCTAGAATTCGTTAGACATATAAACTGGTTAAGTTCTAAAATAAATTTAACCCTGCGTAGATTATATTCCCTATACCTTCATTTGTCACTTTATATTAAAAAACGCATAGCCCATTAATTATTAATGTCAAACTTATTATACTGTATAGAAGTTTTTTCTGGATGTAGTGTTGATGATTTCAATAGATGTAATTTACTGTTTAATAAAATTATACGTTTTGTTTACAAATTGAAGCCATAAGATCATGTTTCGATGCATATTTCGGATTTTTTGTGATGCAATTTCAATAATTTTGTTCGATTGCTATTATTCTATCACAAAGTAATGCTCTCTAATTGCCCTGAATATGTAGGTGGACATTTTATACTGTTGAACATTGAAAGAAACTCTCTACTTTTATATCCCATTTGAAATTATATTGTTCATGAACAATCCTTTCATGTTCATGTAATTTTAGACCTACGGTCACACTTTTTGGCTTAAACGCTTTTTTTGCAAACTTTTCAATTTTCTCCACACCAGACATGGGACATACTACCAGTATTTGTGTATTTAATTCCAGGCCAATTACTTTTTTACGTTTAATTACATGTAATTGGGTGTAGTTGAGTAATTGCCCTGTAATTAAATACCCATATGTTGTTACTAATCCCCATGTTTAGCATTAAAAACTTTACAAATTTTCCAAGGAAGCTTTTAAACTAACAAGTGTGAGCGTAGGTCTGAAATTATTAATGATTTAGAAAAATTTCACAAGCGAATGATCGTGAAATGTAATTGACGTCGCTCAACTCTGACCCTTACCACTTAGATATTTTGATCTATCTTTATAATACATCTTTTCTTCATTCTTTGCCATTATTACTTAGAAATTTTGACTTTTCTGTCAATGTATTAAAAACCAAACTTAAAAGAGGATGCCTGCTGCAACAATGTCTAAACTTATTTTATATATATAAGATATTTGAACGAAATTATATACTGGGATTCATTAGGAAAAATTTTTAATAGAGTTAAAATGAGAAATATTTATATAAGTATTTATATAGGTTTGTACCTATTTTTATTTTTAAATACATTTATTTTATTTAATGTTTCTGAAAATTTTTTAGTTTATGTTTTTATATTACTATTTTTTAGTGAGTTGTATTATATATAAGACATATTTGACCCCAAGGGCTTAGTTTGAAATTGTGTAATAAAATAAATAAATAAAAAGTTAAGTTTTATGGCTTTGCTAAAATGTACCATTTGTTTAGAATCTTTTGAGGTGTCCTAGCGTTTTCAATTACAACTTTTGAACTGATGAACCGATTTTTTTTATCGTTTTTAGCACAAAGATGCTTGGGAGAGTAACAAATAATTTGAATAAATATTATTTGTAGAAAAATCAGAAAAATCGCGATTTTTTGAGGTCCTGAGGACCATAATTTTAAAATTCAAATTACGTTTTTTTTAAAGCATACCCAGACAAACTGCTATCACTATTAGATTCAGTATACCCGAATAAGGATTACCCAATTGCACACTACAAAAAAAAAAAAAAATAACAATTAAGAACTTAAATTTTTTTAATTAGTGATGTACGAATGTTAAAATTAAAGTTCAGCTTTTTAACTAATCCTTACTTTTGAGACAATTCAACCCACAGTGCGGCGATACATAGCAATTCTTTGGTAATAATATTTGTAGATATTTTTAATTATTTTTTCCAGAAGACTCTAAAACTACAATGGAAGTAATCGATTTAACAATAAACGATTCGCCGTCGATTGTTCCGGCTCTAGATGAAGTAAAACGTAATAATTTTCGTAAGCTAAGTTTGAATCAATCACCAATTAGAAAATTAAAAACACAAAATAATAATATAAATAAAGATGATAATAAAAAAACAGAATCTAAAAATGATATTGATAATGATATGATATCCAAGATCTTTAAAGAAACGGAAGATCAAATCCCTAAGCAAGCGAATGCAAAAGAAACCAAGTCCAGCCAATCAAAATCTATACGAAATACAGAAAAAGAAACAACAACTCAACAAAAGTCGGCACAACTTAACCATTCAACAAAAATAAAGAGAGTACAAAAATTATCTTTAAAAAAGCCTTGTAATAAAACAAAATCCACTACGGTTTTGGAAATTTCACAATTTCAACCACAACAAAATTCTACAATATGTTTTCAACCAGTTAGAAATTCAACTTTATTAGAATTTGAATTCATTAAAGATAAAAATAAAGACAAACAAATTGAGGAAAATACAAATAAAGAAAAACAAATCGAGGAAAATAATAATGATCAAGAAAAGGACAAAGAAGATACTTCGATGGTCAAAAATAAATCGTCGTCACAAAATTTTGCTAATAAATCACAAGAAATTGAAAATCTACTGAATTCTTTAGAGGATGAAAATTATAATGATCGAGATAAAGAAAAAGAAAATCTTTCTTCCGCCAATAATAAATCATCTAAACAAAATTTATGTAGTAAATCACAGGAAAATGAAAATTTAATAAATTATTTAGTTGATGAATATGAAAATGATAAAGCAGAAGAAAATCAATCTAAAACTTCATTAATTTCGAAAAAACCTAATAAATTTTTTCATCGTCATGTACCAGAAAATGTTTTAAAAGAAATACAAGTGGTGCCTAATGAGAACAATTATCCTCTTAAAATCAATCACCAAGAGAAAAATCCACCTAAAAATGTTTTAAATAAAGCAAAAAATAAATCTCCTGCTAAATCTATTGGAGCTACAAAAAAACGTGGTCGTTTTCAAACAAAACGCTCTTCCATACCTAAACGGGATAATATATATGTATTTCTATCACAGTCGCAAACATCTGATTCTGACAGTAATAAACATTTAGATCCGGCGGCCGATATTATTAAAAGACTTATAGCTCAAGGCAGGGTACGGGTAGCTACTAATTGTAAGGGCAAAGGAAGACCTATACTAAAACGTAAAGCTCGAAATAAACAACAACAAACAAAGAGAATAAAACAAAATGCAGCTAATAAAAAAGAAAAATTATTGAAAAATAAATCTCCTAATAAGAAAGCGCAAGAGCTAAATAATAATGAAAATCAAGATTATATAGATAACGATGAACACTTTATGGATGATTTTGATTATAATGAACCTTTGGCAGAAGTTGAAAATGACAAACAACCACCACAAGATCAAAGTGTTAAAAACATAACTAATCAAAATCATCATATTAGTGACCAGGAAGGGACATTTAGCCGTTTAGCTAGATCCGTATTAATAAATCAGGCAGGACGTTCAGATTTGCAAAGACAAAAGGCTCAACGTTTGTTGGAAATGGCTAAGAAATTTGTTAGTACTCCTAAGAATAAGAAAACATCATTAATACACGATGCCCTACATTCTGATTTATCACCAATAGCTATGCCACCGCCTAGGCCATCTGGCAATGCATCACCTTGGCGGGTCAATGAAGATGCTCATTTACCCAGAGTATTCAATTTTTATACAAGCTCTGATAATTTACCATCATTTTCCAGTGATTTTATACCTTCTACACCTAGAAAAGATAAAACTAAAAATAAAACAATACTACAACTAGAATCAACTACAAATCAGCAACCTCAAAGTCCTCCTCCAGCAATGAATATTCCAAGTTCAATTGCATCTTTAGGCTCACTAAGTCCTCAACAACAAATAATTGAAACAACACCCCTGGCCACAAATGAACAAACTGTAATATCATCATTTTCATCAAATGATTCGAATGCTGAAAAAATGCCACCACCAAGAGCAGTACAAGAAAATAACAACAAAAATAATGATATATTTGACTTAAAGCAATTACCTAATCCTAGAAGAGCTTTAAATTATCGTAGTCCTTTAAAAGACATTAATATCTTAGAAGTTGTTTATTTACCTCCCTACAAACCTAATACCGATAAAATTCCTCAATCTAAAGATGTAGAAAACGATAATGTGGATTTGTTTGGTTTTGAAGAAAATCTTAATAATGATTCGATTTTAGCAGAAAATGATAGTGCTTCCAACACAAAACCACAAAAAAGTCCTGCAAAAAAATCGAAAAAGCCTCCCACACAACAAGAAAATCTATTTGGATTTGAAGATTTTTTAACGCAAACTGACTTTTCCAGCCAAGAATGTCGTGATGTTGGAGATTTTGAAACAACAGAACACAGAAATAAAACTATGCATGATAAGCTTCAAGATTTACGTAAATTAAGGCCCGAGGTAAATGATCTGCAATTGAGTTTACTCCAAGAGAAAAATAGAATTCCTCAAAAAACTTTAGCTTTATTTGAAAATGGGGCAGCCCCTGGTACAGTCGAAGTTGATGGTATGAGACAACGGGACATAAAGGAAATGCTATGTTCTACAATGATTCAAGAACCTTCAACAAGTAAAAAAGCTTTAGCACAATTAAAAAAGAGAAATTTGAAAGATCTACAGCGACCAAATTTTGGTGAGGGATCAAATTTGAGTGAGCTTTTTAAAGATCCTGAACCGGAAACAACTTTTACTGAAAATGTAAGTAGACATAGAAAAAATAATACAGTTTATATTTTTACTGTAGTTTTCTTGGAAAAAATGTTCGGAAATGATATATTTTTTTTCATTTATTTTACTTTTCTTTTCTTAAAATACAGGATGCTCATCGTACTTATATACGTCCATATAAACGTAAACGTCGCTTAAAACAAAACAAATTTGTTATGTTCTTTGATAGTGATGAATCTGGAGATGAACATGATTTTGCAGAACATCAAAAACATCATAACAGTAATGAAACTGATACCAGTTCGGAAAAGACTTCCAAGAAGAAACGACAAAGAAAAGAACCCAAGGAAAAACCAGAATTAACAGAATTTATACATGAGTTTAACGAAATGTGTAAAGATGTTGATAGCTATGAGTTAATTGTAGAAAAGAGTGCTTAAGCAACATTATTTTTTATTTGAGTGTATGTATTCGAGTTTATAATTTTTATTTACCTTTTAAAGGCTTTTTAATTTGTTTGTATTTAAAACTTGTGCTGTTTCGTTGCAATTTTGATTTTAACATCAAGTTTTAGTGTGAATGTTTTTAACATCAAGTTTTAGTGTGAATGTTTATAATAAATTCAAAAATATTGATTGATTCAATATGCTTTTTCTAATTAAAGTTGAAGTTTTATACTTTATTTTGTTTTCAAACACAATGCATTTTTGTTCTCAATAAAAAATATGTGACCTTGCAACTAAATTAGAAACTAATGAGCTGTTATTTTTTTATAACACCTAGTGTTAATTTCTTCTTAATTTAAAAAAAAATTTACATCGTTTATATTGTAAGTAAGTTTATTTGAGACTTTAAAACAATCATACAATAAATAGAGAACATAAGCTCTGTTAAACAAGGAATCTTAAAACTATGTTTTGTTTTAATAAAAATTTATGTTTTACAGCAACAAACTTATCTGTTTTAATGAATTTTTAAAAAGTTTAAGTGTAGTGCTTGCTCCCGGCACAACATAAGTTGAAAATTTAATTATGGGTGTACTTAAAACTAAGCTTACAATCTAATCTTAAATCAAACACAAGAATATCTGTTTTCATATGCTTTAATTCTTACCCAATAAAAGACATATTTTTGTGAGCGGACCTTCACAGTTTCACAACACAAAGCTTTTATATATGTTAAAAATAAACAGCTGTTTTATGTGTTATTTTATAAGTAGTGAGACAATTCGGTGCTTTTTTTTTGTAGCATAACAATTTGTTTTATTTATAGTATATAGCAAGTAAGGCAACCAAAAACTTTAACAATAAGCAGTTATAGTTTAAAATATAAAGATATATTATAAAACTAGGATAAGGCGCAATTCACATGCTATCCATCCATATCTACTATTTCCTATCATTGACGATACAAATTATTGTAAATTCTCTTTTTAAAATTACATTTCTTATCAATAATATGTACTAGGAAATAGTAGATATGGGTGGATAGTGTGTGAATCAGGCTTAACGCTAAAGAAGTACTGCTGGCATTCTTTTTAAATATACCGATATATTTTTAGTTTTTTCATTTAACAGTATACATAAAATAATGAAGTATTCTTACTATAAAGAAAAACTTGTTAATTTATACAATGTCCTTTGTTTTTCATTGTTCTTTTTTACTATTTGATTGTGACTATTTGCCCAAAGATAAAATCCACTAACAATAATTTGGTGCTTTTGTAATTTTTCATTAGTGCTTTTTAAACATTTTTGCTTTTAACACTGAAATTGTTAGTGAAAAATGTGTTAAATTTATATAATTCGCTAATAAAACTGTTTTTGGTCAACTTGAATTATTTTAAAGACGTTAAATACAAATTTGTAAAACTAACTTGAAACTTATATATGTAGTTGTATAATTACTAAGCTCTTCGATAATATTCCCCCAGTTGCGTGTAAACTAAAAGCAAATAATCTACTGCGTTTATTTTTATTTTTAGCAATAAATTACGTTTTTTTATTCTAGAATTTTTGTTGCGCTTTATACTCTCAAAAAAGTTAGCAACACTGTTTAAAAGTGACTAAAGAAAAGAAAGATAAAAAACCTTAGCAGAAGAAAAAACAATCAAATCCGCTGTGATTAATGGATTTTTGATAAAAAAAAAAAATTAAATAATTAAAACTAGAACAAATTTTTGTTATAATATAGTTAAAACTTTTATATAAAAAAATTAAACGGTATTACAAATCAGAAAAATGGAAAGTCCTTATGCACCGTTAAGTGAATCCTGTGCAAAAGCATTGGGCGATAAAGTTTATGACAAACGTAAATTAGCTTCACAGGAAATCGAAAAGTAAGTTTAACAACTAGCTTTTATTCCAAAAAGTATATTAATGAACCGATACTCTTGTGTTTTCAGAATGGTTACAGAGTTTAATTTAAAAAATAATTCGGCCCAAATACGAAAACTGATAGAAGTATTGTCCAATGATTTTGCCTCCTCCCGGGATGCTAATAAAAGAAAAGGTGGTTTAATTGGTTTGGCGGCTACCAGTTTAGGTTTGGGAAAAGTGAGTTCATACTTTATTAAGTGGTACCCAGCAAAATTGTTTAGAACTGGTTACCTCTAAACCTGTTCTAGAACCGCTTCTTTTACCACCGGTTCTAGAACAGGTTCCTGGTAGTAAAACTGTAAGGTTTAACTGTCCCAGAACCAATTCTATAACTGTTTCTAGAAGTGGTTTCAAAGCAACCTGTACTTGTTTTTAGATAAATAACCTATTGCAAATAGGAAAAACTCCATACAAAAAGAATCGGTTGTAGAACAGTATAAGTAGTTTTTTTTTGGATTTTACTATTTTACTGGATAATTTATATATTTTTAAATATTATGTATTACCAATTATCTTTAAGGACTCTTCAAAATATGTTCATGAATTGGTACATCCCATTCTAAATTGTTTAAGTGATCAAGATTTACGTGTTCGTTATTTTGCCTGTGAATCTTTATACAATGTGGTTAAAGTGGCTCGTTCTTCCATTATACCATTTTTCCCTGATTTATTTGCTGCTCTTTCACGCCTTGTGTCGGATTCTGATCAAATGGTTAAAGATGGCAGTGAACTATTGGATCGTTTACTTAAGGATATTGTCACCGAATCTTCACAAACTTTTAATCTTGAAGCTTTTATACCACTACTTAAAGAACGTATTTATGTTAAGAACTCTTTTGTACGACAATATGTTATATCTTGGATTTCCATATTGAATGCTGTACCCGAAATTAATATGGTCATTTATTTGACTGATATCATTGATGGCCTTTTTACAATGTTGGAAGATAATACACAGGAAATACAGCGAATGTGTGAAACAACATTGACACAATTTTTAAAATCAATTCGTAATGATTCCAGTTCAGTGCGTATGGAGGATACCATTAATATTTTAATAACGCATGCACAATCACCCAATGAACTTATTAAGGTAAATATAATTATTTATTTAGTCTGGCATAATTAGAACTTTTTAAAACACTTGACACTCAAACCAGCCTAAGGTTTTTTTTTTCAATGAAATTTACACCACTTGTTCGGCACGAAAAATATACAATACGTTCTTTTACCAAAATTTTGTTCATTGCCTATTTTAGGTGATATGGGCAAACAAAGGTTTGGAGTGAATTTGAAATCTAATCAAAAAAAAATGAATAAGTTTAGGTATAAATTATTGCTCTTACCAAGATATAACTACAGTCTAAAAATTATAATTTTTGTGGTTTTACTTAAGAAGATATGGCGATTTTCGTTTTTCGAAAAACGCGAAATTGAGCGAAAATTTATATAAACTTCAACATATATCGATTAAACTTAAAGGATTTGCTAATACTACTAAATAGGAACTTTTTTGACAAATTTTATAAAAATCCGTCCATACGTTTTTAAGTTAATGTCCTTTAAATATATGCTATTTGAATCCTGTAAGTCATTTTACGAAACTTAGAGCTTTATTGAAAAGTTTAAGCTTCAATCTTACTTTGTGTTAAGTATCAACGGTTTCTAGTCAACATAAATATGTTTTCAAGATTTTTGAAAATTGTGTTTATTTCAAAATGTTCATTTTTTGAAAATTTACGAAATTCTAAATTTAATGCTTTCTCGCTTCCAAACTGAGCCTTGAACAGAAAATTACTTCACAAAATATTTTTAAATTTGGTTTTATTTTTTATTATTAAATACGCTTTTAGAGCATTATGCCGGTTAGAGGGTTAAAAAGACCATAGAGGTGAAAACTTTTTTTTAAAGTAAAAAATAAATTATATGGAGAAAAAATATTTCGAGGTGAAAAACTATTTGTGTTGAAAAAAATTTTGTGGTGAAAAAATCGTTGATATGAAATAAAAATTTGAGTTGAATTTAAAATATTATATATGGTTAAAAATAATATACCATTTTATGGATCCAGTTCGGTGAGTGTGATATATATACCCCCAATTTGGCACGAAAATTGTCAAAAATGTCATGCCAACTCTAAAAATTTCTAAAAATAACGGATATTTTTAATAAAAAACAGTAATGATATAAAGGGAAAATTGGACTTTTTGAACAAATTTTCCTACAGCCCTTTCCCTGTTCTAAACGAATTTGAAAAAAAAAATTTAAAAAATAATTTAATAAATTCGAGATTAAATTAGTATTATTTTGTTATTTCTGCTATAAAAAATTTAAAATAGTGAAATACTAACTAAATGTATCTCAACTTTTACGTAATTTTATTCTCTATTGATTATCGTTATCAAATTCGGTATCACTTCTTTATTTTGTTTCGTAACAAATTTTTTTTTGCAAATATAGCCTTTTTATTTTAAATACAACATCTGCCAACATTTACCAATAGTGGTGGTCTTTTATGCAGATTAATGTGTATATTCTGCTCCATTGTGATGCATCTTTAAAATATTCAAGAAATACAATTAAAGTGCTGTTAAAGAGCAAAGAATAATTTTATTATCAAATTTGTTAACTTTTTTTTAACTAACAACATGAGAAGGGTAGTATGTAATTTATTACTAAGTATGTCATATCTTTGTTTAAAATACATGACTTTGAAAATTTTTTTAAAATTGTTCTAATGATGGGAATTTGTAGAGCAAAATATTGGTTTTTAAATAAAGAAAAATTCAACGCATTTGGAGAGATAGTAAAGATGCTGTAGTAAAATCAAAAAGTGAATATTTTTAATTTTGTTTGATTATTATCAAGAAAATAATATTGTGACCCCTGATCTAAAAAAAAGTATCAAGAGAGAATATAATAGCCCTAAAATTAAGAAATATATAATTTATATCCCACAACTTTTAAATTTTTTATAGCCGAAATATCAAAAAAAATAAATTTCGATGATTTTGAAGATTTATTAAGGATATAAAATAAATTACTTTCAAAACACGGCCATGATTAATCGATCTGGAATTTATTCAATTATTTTTTTAATTTTTTTTTTTAAATTCGCACTGTGCGACGGGCCGGTTTTTCTTATTTTCAATACTAAACTTTTTAGTAGGATATCTATTAATTTAGGTAAAAAGGAGCAGTTTCGGTTGCGTTTTCGCGCCGTGATCGCTAAACAGATAGACCGATATCACTAGAACAACCAAAAATAAGCTAGAGCTTTTTTTATTTCAAAGGTTCCCAGTAAAATCTTAGTAATGGACTATCATTACCAGTATCTAAATAAAAAGCAATATAATTAGGGCCAACCATATCGCACACCCAGTTAGATTATAGTGGCACTATGCACCGCGACCAGAAATTGGTATTTTGTGCTGTCGCACACCCAGTTCAAAAGTGACTCAAGTGAGACTTTTGAACACCCAGTTCAAAAGTGACTCAACTCAAAATTTTAATTTTTCGGTTTTATATGCTTAAACTATGCACAATATACTTGTTTATATATAAAAATAATATCAGTGTATTTTGTTGTTGTTAACTGTTGCTAAAAAGTTGCAAATATTTTTTTTCGATTTCTGAAAAATGAAAAATTTTTAGTTGAGTCACTTTTGTACTAGGTGTGCGATATATAATTCGGCGTCAAAACTCATTATTTTTGTTCGACAAGGTCGTTTTTATAAGTAGTTTTACATATTTGCTTCATGAAAAAAAAACGCACACAATTTATACACTCGCTTACCGGCTGCATTAGAAAAAATTAAAAATAAGTGGCTACCAAAATAATTAGTTATTTGTATGCTTATAACCCAGGTAGAAAAATACAATCTTTAAAACGTTTTAAAAGCATTTTTCATGATGGTACAAGCGTTTTCAGAACATACCAAATTACAAATTTAAAGCGTTTTGAGAATGTGCAAAATGATAACCCAAATTTACGGTCTGGGGATGGTATTTTATAACGTTCTCAAAACATTGCAAAACAAAATTTTTGAAATGCTTTTTCAATCGTTAAATAAGTATTTGCAGAACATTTTGGCTTACAGTTATTAAGCGTTATGAAAACGACCCAAATGATAACCGCTTTGAGGGTTGTAATTTTGAACATTGTCAAAACGCTCGAAAGACAAATTTTAAAGATCTTTATGAATTGTTCATAAATACCAATTTACAGTTTTAACGTTCTCTAAGCGTTAAAAAAGCTACAATTAAAGTACTTTGTCATTGTTTTCAACACAAATATCAGAATAATAATTTTAAACAATTTTATATATTTACATTTTGAAAAATAATATTTTTATTGAATTTAATTAAAATATATTTTAAAGTAACAAAATATAAATTAATAAGCTAACATTTTACAAAATGATGGTATGAATGTTTGAGAATATTAACATTTTTAAATTCAAATATTTTAAACTTTTTTTTTGTATAGGTATTCATATAAATGGAAAATATTTCAATTTTAAAATATTAGCATTTTGCTGCGATATGCCGGCTCGTGCCTTTATTAAATGTTGCAAAGGACACACCGGATTTATTCTTGCGAAAGATGCACTGTTCACGGAGAAACTGTTAACAACACTCGTGTATTTAAAGAAATTAATTGCGAAGAAAGAACTTTGCGATCATTTAGGGGGAAAAAAATCTGGTTCATCATTTAACTAAATAAAACAGTCCGCTTCTAGATCTAGTAAACTTTGATTTAGTAAAATTCGTAGTCCTTGATGAAATGCATATGTTGCATATTGGCGTTAGCAAATATTTGCTACAAAATTTAATTTGCAAAAAATCACATTCATTTGTTTCTCAAGAAAGTGTTGCGGTTTTACATCAAAATTTTTTGAACATTTCTAATGACGTAACATCAGAGTTCCAAAGGAAAACATTTGATATAATAGATATAAGAAATTGGAAAGCTACCCAATTCAGATTTTTTTTATTATATGGTGGAGCTTTTGTTTTAAAAAATGTTTTAAGTTCTGATCAGTACAGACATTTCTTACTTTTATATACATCTTGCAGAATTTTGTCGTCTACCACATTAGCGACGTTAAAAACTGATTATGTAAAACGTATTTTAAGGAAATTTGTTGAACTTATGCCACATTTTTGTGGACCAAATTCGCAAACAATGAACATCCATAATCTTATTCATATTACGGATGACGTAGCTAATATTGGGGCTCCTATATCTCACTTTTCGGCTTTCGATTATGAAAACAGTTTAGGCTTTATAAAATCAATTGTAAAATCACCGAAAAATCCTATTGCACAAATTCAAAGAAAATTGCACATTTTTCACAACAAAAACGTACAAAACAATATCCCGTTGGTTTATCCAATTTTTAAAAACACAAAATATGCTCTTGGAACCATTTTAGAATCCTCAAAATCAAAAGTATTGTTTTCCTTTGTAAATATTGAAGGTTTTAAATTCACTACATCTCACCCTGATAATGTATGCTTACTTAGTAATGGAAATATTCTAGTAATTAATGAAATTTTTAGCATTAACAATAATGAAAAACACAAATATGATGATATATTTTTAAAAGGCAAAACTTATAATGAAATAAATGATGTATATCAGTATCCACTCTCATCAAAAGAAATAGGTTTGTATAATGTTAAAAATTTAAATGAAAATTATACTGAAGTTAGTATGCATTTAGTAGAAGTGAAGTGTATACTTACAAAGTTCTACAATGAAACAATTGCTATAACGCTGTTACATAAATAATAATGAAACATGTAAAATATGATTAAAATAATATAAATAAAGTAACAAAACATTGTAATTTTAAATAGTTTAACTAGCGTTTTATTAAGTTTTGAAAAAGTCCTCTAAAATATTGATTTATCTGTCCTCAAAATATTGCGCTTTATAAAAGATATACAAGGACTATACACTTTATAGAGTCGCTACATTATGGGCTGGCCATATTGAGTGATTTATTGAACTCGGTTCATGAAGAGAAAAGCATATAAAAAAATTGCATAAGAAACCGAGTTCGCATATAGATAGACCCCCTTATGACAGTGTTGTTTTTTAATCAGTAAAATATTTTGTAAAAAAAAAAGTATTTCTAAAGTACTATTGGCAAATGTTAGAAAAACGCTTTAACGCAATGGTTTTACATTGGTTTTATTTTATAAACCGTTGTAAATTTTGTACGATAAGAACTTCTAAAGTACTTTTTACAAACGTTGGAAAAACGCTTTGAACCAATGTTTTTACAGTGTTTTTATTTCACAAATATTTGTAAGTTTTGTATAAAAAGTATTCCTAAAATACTTTGTGCGAACGTTCGAATAGCAATCCAAAATAATGTTTTTTAAATGCTTTTTTTCGTATTATTTGCAATTATCGCTTTGGAAACGCTTTTATTTTAGTACCATCAAAAAACAAACGTTTTGAAAGCTCTTCGTTTTTTGTACCATCCCAAATTTCTACCTGGGAAGCAACAAAAAAATATGTAGTTATTAATTTTTAAATAATAATTTGTAAGTAATTAAAAAATATGTGGTTGACAATAAGAGATTAAGCTTGACAAAAATAACTAATTCCGACGCCAAATTATAATGTATTAATATATTTATTTGCATTATATAACCACTTACGTGGTAGTGAAGGGTTTTGCTGGGATAGAACTATTTAGATTGAACACAAGTTCTGATATTGAAATTATGAAAACTTTATGCTCTATTTGTTAGATTTATTTTTTAAGCTTTTTTTATGATCTGCGCTTATTTTGTAAATATTAGTTTTTGACTTTTTTCTTTAAAACTTAAACTTATTTTAGTTTATTCCTTTCAAAATAGGGATTTTTTTCTTTTTACTGGCATCCGAATTTTTGAGTTGGTTTTAGTTGAAAGTTAAAAAATTAGTTTTACCTGCGATAGAGGGGACAATACATTGGCTTAATAAAATATAAAAAAACCAATATAAATTTTGAATCTTAAGAAAAACATTTTCTTTATTGTACCCTTGTTTAACAGACGACGGCCCAAGGAAAAAATTGTACATATTTTTTTTTTTTTAATTTAACGGCTTATTTTAAAATTTTAATGGCTTATATTACCGTTTGTCGAAATTTTTTAAGCGCTTAAAACATTATTATAAGAACTATTTTTTGGTTATCCTACTCAGCACAGTGGATGGTATAACAAATTAGCGTTTCCTTTTTAATTGCTTACATAAAATTAGCTTATTAAAAGCGACACATAATTTTAAATGCGTACAATTATGAAGATTTTTTCGAATTAAACGAGTATTTTTGCAGATTATAGGATTATAGGATTTGGATTGGGGGTTTTAAAGTATTATATTTATTCCAATTAAATAAATATTCATCGGGAATATTTTAAAAAACAAATCCACATAAAATGATCCGTTTTTGTTTAACAGCTAGGGAATGCATTTTAGGAATTTTCCATTCCAAGATACCCGGGAAACCTAAGACTGAAACATAATTTGCTTAAGTTACTTAAGCCAGTCGAGCGTTGGTAAAACCAATTCAATTATCAATTACACAGTGCAACACAAAAATTCCAAACAAAAAAACACTTATCCCAGCCGAAAGTACTCGATGAGAGGAGAAAAGTAATTTCTGGATTTTGCTAGATTGGTTGCCGTTCGTTTTTTATGAGCCTCTATAGTTTCTTCGCCAAATTCGATTTTGAGCACTTTTTTGCAATTTTCTTCTATTTTTCGCATGGCCATAGCTCGAAAAATGCTGTGAATTTTTTTTTGCAGTCTTCAGCAAAGTTGTAGCTCTTGACTCGGCCAACAAAAATGCTGAATATATTAAGTCGGAAAAATTTCATCTTCATGCTCAAACCCCAAAAATGTCGAAAAAAATTACCACTTTTTTCACTGATTTTTTCCGTTTTTCGACTACAGCTCTTGAACTATTGAAAATTTTACCAAACAATCAAGGGAAGAAATGTAGCCTATAAAATTATGAACAGCTTTCCAGTACATACTAACTTCATACGACCACTCCTTGATACGGATTTTGCCATACAAATGTGATTAATTTTCATTTTTTTTTTTTTTTTTTTGATTTTATTGTTTTTATTGAGCAAAAGTTTAAAAAAGGCACACGGAAAAAATCGGTGAAAAAAGTGGTATTTTTTTCGACATTTTTGGGGCTTTGAGCATGCACAGGTAGAAATTTGGGATGGTACAAAAAACGAAGAGTTTTCAAAACGTTTGTTTTTGATGGTACTAAAATAAAAGCGTTTCCAAAGCGATAATTGCAAATAATACGAAAAAAAAAGCATTTAAAAAACATTATTTTGGATTGCTATTCGAACGTTCGGACAAAGTATTTTAGGAATACTTTTTATACAAAACTTACAAATATTTGTGAAATAAAAACACTGTAAAAACATTGGTTTAAAGCGTTTTTCCAACGTTTGTAAAAAGTACTAAGAAGTTCTTATCGTACAAAATTTACAACGGTTTATAAAATAAAACCAATGTAAAACCATTGAGTTAAAGCGTTTTTCTAACATTTGCCAATAGTACTTTAGAAATATTTTTTTTTTTGCGATTGCAGCTGTTCTCTCTGTTATAATGTCAAACGAGTTGCAACAACAGTTTAGTGGATGCGGAAAGCCAAATAAGGGTGTAGGCAAAGAAAATTTCAGTTCAACCCAAGTATATGAAGAATTAAAGGGTAATAAGTACATAACTTGTGAAAAAAGTATTTTTTTACAACATTTATTTTCTACAGATTTTTTATTACATCAGTTTGAAACTGAAACACCATCCAAAATTTTGACACAGACAAGCCGCTGGTTGGCGACTGCTAAGTACAGAAACTGCTCAAAACAATTTATTTTCAATCAAATTTTTCTTTCGAGCGTTTTGACAATGTTCAAAATTACAACCCTCAAAGCGGTTATCATTTGGGTCGTTTTCATAACGCTTAATAACTGTAAGCCAAAATGTTCTGCAAATACTTATTTAACGATTGAAAAAGCATTTCAAAAATTTTGTTTTGCAATGTTTTGAGAACGTTATAAAATACCATCCTCAGACCGTAAATTTGGGTTATCATTTTGCACATTCTCAAAACGCTTTAAATTTGTAATTTGGTATGTTCTGAAAACGCTTGTACCATCATGAAAAATGCTTTTAAAACGTTTTAAAGATTGTATTTTTCTACCTGGGTGAAGATGAAGTTTTTCCGACTTAATATGTTCAGCATTTTTGTTGGCCGATTCAAGAGCTACAACTTTGCTGAAGACTGCAAAAAAAAATTCACAGCATTTTTCGAGCTATGGCCATGCGAAAAAGAGAAGAAAATTGCAAAAAAGTGCTCAAAATCGAATTTGGCGAAAAAACTATAGAGGCTCATAAAAAATGAACGGCAACCAATCTAGCAAAATCCAAAAATTACTTTTCTCCTCTCATCGAGTACTTTCGGCTGGGATAAGTGTTTTTTTGTTTGGAGTCAAAAAGTTGAATATTGCGTCACAGTCCCAGGTAGAAAAATACAATCTTTAAAACGTTTTAAAAGCATTTTTCATGATGGTTCAAGCGTTTTCAGAACATACCAAATTACAAATTTAAAGCGTTTTGAGAATGTGCAAAATGATAACCCAAATTTACGGTCTGAGGATGGTATTTTATAACGTTCTCAAAACATTGCAAAACAAAATTTTTGAAATGCTTTTTCAATCGTTAAATAAGTATTTGCAGAACATTTGGCTTACAGTTATTAAGCGTTATGAAAACGACCCAAATGATAACCGCTTTGAGGGTTGTAATTTTGAACATTGTCAAAACGCTCGAAAGAAAAATTTGATTGAAAATAGATTGTTTTGAGCAGTTTCTGTACTTAGCAGTCGCCAACCAGCTGCTTGTCTGTGTCAAAATTTTGGATGGTGTTTCAGTTTCAAACTGATGTAATAAAAAATCTGTAGAAAATAAATGTTGTAAAAAAATACTTTTTTCACAAGTTATGTACTTATTACCCTTTAATTCTTCATATACTTAGGTTGAACTGAAATTTTCTTTGCCTACACCCTTATTTGGCTTTCCGCATCCACTAAACTGTTGTTGCAACTCGTTTGACATTATAACAGAGAGAACAGCTGCAATCGCAAAAAAAAAAAGTATTTCTAAAGTACTATTGGCAAATGTTAGAAAAAACGCTTTAACTCAATGGTTTTACATTGGTTTTATTTTATAAACCGTTGTAAATTTTGTACGATAAGAACTTCTTAAGTACTTTTTACAAACGTTGGAAAAACGCTTTGAACCAATGTTTTTACAGTGTTTTTATTTCACAAATATTTGTAAGTTTTGTATAAAAAGTATTCCTAAAATACTTTGTCCGAACGTTCGAATAGCAATCCAAAATAATGTTTTTTAAATGCTTTTTTTTCGTATTATTTGCAATTATCGCTTTGGAAACGCTTTTATTTTAGTACCATCAAAAACAAACGTTTTGAAAACTCTTCGTTTTTTGTACCATCCCAAATTTCTACCTGGGACGTGTTATCAAATAGTATTCAAATGCCGTTTTTTGGCCGAACTCTTTTGTCGATTAATTTTTTTTTTTTTTTTACATAATCAGAAATCGACACAAAAATTAAATTTTTTTTCTGTGACACCCCAGAATAAAAATATAGAATTGATTCTCTTCAAATCGCATAACCAAAGCCCTTAAGGCCATCCATATATGATTATTTATTTATTAATCCATATTGTAATACAAAACCATTAAAGCCAAAAAACGTATTACATAGCAATACAATCCTGAGTATAGTACTTAACCTAATCTATACAAATAACTTATGTAAATATAAATCATGCATAAATAACTGCACCCATCAATTTAACTTATTGGCTCCCCAGCCGTAACAAATTATAAAAAGTACTATTAAAAAGAGATTCAGTTAAGTAATTATAATCCGGTAGTTTTCACAACTCATATCAAGCAATAAGAATCATAGAAGCAAGTCCCAAGATAATTTAACAGCTACTGTACAGAAAACATAAAAATCTATCGCAATAAACTTGAGAAGTGCTTCATAAGCTTAAGGCGAAACACATTATTGGATTGCGAAAAGATACGCAGTTCATGCGGTAAACGATTCCAGCAGCGCGCCACCCTTACAATAAAAGACCTCTCAAACAGAGAACGCCTGATTCTAGGTATTATAATTTGCTTATTCCTAGTAGACCGCGAAAAAGTAAATTCTTTACATAACAGGACAGGTATGCCACTTTTAATAATGCGATGAAATAGGAGAATATTACGGTACTTAACGAATTTATCAAAGTGGCACCCTAAGAATTTCTTCACAAATTCAGAAATATGTTCACGTCTACGGATATTAAACACATACCGAACCACAGCATTAGCAACTCGCTCCAATATCTTTAAGTTCGAGGCAATGGTCCCTGATACCAGCTCAAGTCCATATAAGATCTGCGGCATAAGAAGTGCATGAGCTAGTCTACATTTAACCTGAAAAGGCAGAAAAATATTCGTGGAATATATTCTACGTAAAGTACAAGAAACCCTACGATGTACAGATTCAAAATGAGACTCATAACTAAGCCTGTTATCAATGATAATACCCAAACATCTATGTTGGCTTACAAAATCGATCTTAGAGTTACGAATAAAAATCTCAAAACCATTCACAAAGTTCTCTGACGATCCAAACAATATAGCCTTAGATTTAGAAGGGTTAACAACCAGCGAATTACTAGAAGACCACAGGTAGATCCCATTAAGGCAGTAGTTAATATTAGCCTCTAATACATCGGCAAAATCTCGACCAGTACTAAACAAAAGCAATATATCATCTGCAAATAAAAACGGCTTACACATACTAGAACTTAGAACTGCAGGCAAATCATTAATGTAAAGTATAAATAAGAGGGGGCCCAAAACCGACCCCTGAGGAACTCCAGATGTAAGTGAAAGAATACTAGAAAGCCTACCATCTAAATCTACAAACTGTGATCTATCACATAAATAAGACAATATGAGTTTACAAGCCGACTTTGAAAAGTTGAAGAATTCCTTAAGTTTTATAATCATAGTAGAGTAATAATAGTTTTAACATATTATTTTTTTATTATTTTAAGTTTACAATTTTTTATACTGACATTTGTTCAACAAACTCTAAGACTTAAAGCAATTGCAGATATATATTCGGGACTTATTTTTAGGGAAAATCTAAGGACGTGCAATACATTTTCCATTTAAAAAGTATGATTTAATTTTTTTTTATAATTTATAAATTTATAATTTATTTTCGAGCGGGAAATTAAAAAGTGCGATATTTTGTATCCATCCCCTAACAACAACACATAATTTTATATGAGAACGAATCCTCCCATGTGAATTGGTTTCTCAGAACACCCCAGTGTACATATTTTATTTTCGATTTATCAATTTCGTCAACTCTTTATTGATTAAGTGATATTTTTAATAATATTATATATTATTTTTTTTTTTTTTGCAAATTTCATTAATGTTTTTATTACAAAAAGTATTTTGTATATTGTTAACATTTATTTTCTTATTTTTAGTCCATTGCCATAACTTGGATTCGGGAATTTGTTTTAATATTTGGCTCGAATGTTTTGCCCTATGCAAGTGGTATATTTACTGCCATTCTACCATGTCTTGAATATAATGTCGATAATATGAAAAATATTAAAGAATGTGCCGTATCCGTTAATAAATCAATGATGAATTTAGTTTCCTCAAAAGAACATAAATCTCAAAATATTGAACAAATTGATTTAAGATCGATTATGGAAGTTTTATCACAATATCTAACACATAATTCAGTACAAACTAAAGTAGCAGTATTGGAGTGGATACATCATTTATTAATCAATTTCCCCAATGAGGTAAGCTAAAGTAAAAAGTATTATTTACCAATTTTTAATAACTTTGTATTAGATGGCAAGTCATACTACACAATTGGGCAATAACTTATTAAATATTTTGTCGGATAATTCGGATGAAGTAGTTTTGAAGTGCATTTCGGTATTAGCTGAAATTGTTAATTCTCAGCATTCAAAAGGTAAGTTTAAATACTTAATATATTTTAAGCAAATATACTCAAACCTCGTTTTATGCGAATGGTCCGTTCCAAAAAAATCGCATAAGGCGAATTCGCATAAAAATCGGAGCATTGAAAGTCAAGCAAAATCGCATAAAAAGTCAACAAAATAATGAAAAACAAACATATAATACATATTAATTCAACATAAAAAAGATCAAAGTAATGTAATGTTACTTACTCTTGTAACTCTTTATGCATCTAGTTATAGTCCTTAGTCCTTGAGTTTTAGCATGTTTATAGTTTTCTGCACTGGGTTTCACTGGTTCTGGGCGACCACACTGCAGCATAGTTAACCAATGACCTGCCATTTGTTTTGAAGGTTGCCAACAAGGTTTCTTTGTCCATAGCCCAAGAGCTGCAGGCTAGCGACTTGAGGATCTTGTTAGTACTCTGCATCTTATTGCATATTGCAGTGGTGTGCGTGGGGACATGAAAAGGCTGTCGAATGTGACTCCAAGAATCTTGGGGAGATTCAGCGTCAGAATTCTTACGCCATCGACTACTACATCCAGTTCTAGCCTTGTTTCGTCCAAGTGGTAAATAGTGTACTCGAGGATTGTGCAGGGTTAACTGCTTATTGCTTCTACTGAAGAAGTTGGTAAAATCTTGTAGATAACTGTTCAACCTACCGCATAAGCTATGAACGTTGAGACCCGTCGCCAATATCATACAGTCATACATAGGTTATCAATTTTACCCCTTCCGGTGGTGCCGGGAGTTCCGAAAGTTAGAAATTAAACAAGATCTGGGAGATGACTCCATTCTAGGGGACTCCTTGCTTAATTCTACTTCTACGGGGCTTTGACTTCTTTTTTCGAAACTCCACGAACGACTGGCGGCCACACAGATAATTGACTATCCACCTCTTCGTGTCGTTTGGGAGACTGTAGCCGGCAATGTCTCTGAAGAGCCTTTGATAGGTCTAACGCCACTAGAATCGTTCTTTCGCAAGGTCGACTCGTATTCAGACCGTGGCTTGTCTTTTTGCTAATGGCGGCTTACGGAATCCATGTTGGTGTTGGGCGAATTGGAAGTGCTGTGTTAAGCTGGGGAGGAGAGTTTTTGCGACTGGGGACAATTTTTTTGCAAAATCATTCAATGTGTCATTGACCTGTTCCGCCAGAGCTAACTCTCTCTGGTATTTCCCTAAATTGGATTGCCAGAGTTCATGGTTGGTGTTGAAATCACCCATCACCATGCGGTTATTACCTTCCAGGGGAAAGTTATATCAGGGATAACCTGCGGGGCAGCTGCCCACAGGCGAATTGTACAGTTCTATCTCGGCAATTCCTGACCTTACTGTTATACCCTGGTGTTCTAGGTATAGGTTACGTTTATTCGGGTTAGATGAGATAGATCTTTACTGCCGCCACCACTCGGTGTGCGGTCCTTACGCAGAATGTTGTAGTTACCCCTGCTCTGCAAGCTATAGATGGAGTTTAGCTTAGTTTCCTGGACCGCAGCAACCATGACTTCGTGGAGCTGCCAAAATCGGTTGAACTCAGTGATCTTACCATGGATGCCGTTGCAGTGAACTTGTGGTGTTAGTTGCGGCGTCTGTTGTTGTTGATGCCGCTGTTGTTGTTGTTTGAACTGGAGACGGGTTACCGTAATCGGCGCGAGTATTGCCGATGACATCGACGACATTGTCGAGGATAACGACAGACAATTCTGACGAGATTAACGAGACTGACGATGACGAGGTCGTTAAACTATTACCCTGGCTGGTTCAACATGGGCCACGTAATGTTACTGTTTTTAATTAAAAAGTGTAATAAAATGCAAAACAAAAAAATTGGAAATTTTAAAAACGCATAAATTTGAATTCGCATAAAATAAGGTTTGAGTGATTTTTAACCGTTTCTCTTGTTTTTTTTTCTAGAAACAACCGATTTTAATAAGGCCCATTATCGTAAATTTTTATTAAGTTTAGTTAATTTATTTAGTGACGATAAAAGTTTCTTAGACAATCGTGCCAGTCTTATAATTCGGTATGTGCATTTTATTATCAACCCTCATACTTTTTCTAAAGTTATAATTCCCTTTTTAGACAACTTAGCGTTTTATTAAATGCTGAATATATTTATTTGACTTTTTCGGAAATAATTGCTGAAGAGGTTACAAATCTGAAATTTGCCTCATTATTAATACGTCTCTTAAACAGTATTTTAATGACTTCTTCAGAATTATTCGAGTTACGTACTACCTTAAGAGATATATCGAATGAAAAGTCGGCAAAATTGTTTAAATGCCTGTACATAAGTTGGGCTCATTGTCCAGTTTCTACTTTGTCGTTATGTTTGTTGGCACAAAGTTATCAACATGTTTCAGAATTGGTTGTTTTGTTGTAAGTATGTTATTAAACCTTTGACGACCACATTCAAGTGTTTTTGACAACGTTTTTGGTCTAAAATTTTTGTTTTATTAATCATTTATTTGTTTTCAGTGCTGATGTAGAGATAACCTTGGAGCTATTGAATGAATTGGATAAATTGGTACAGTTAATAGAAACGCCCATATTTGCATGTAAGTTTTAAAATATTGAAGAGATTTATATAGGGGAAATTGGGGTGAAATGGTAAAATATTTTTTCTAGCTCTTTAAAATCTAGACATATCTTACAGAGTGATTAACTCATTTGTTAGTTAATTTTTTATGAATGAAAAAAAAAATACCAAGAAATCCAATCACACTTCGACAAAGGAAGTAAAGCGCAAACTTAATATCTTGTCCGACGGACACCGTATACCTACAGTAAATAATCTATTTAGGAGTCACTTTCAACAGCCTCCTTACCTTTTCAACCAATTCCTCTACAGTTCGCAATCGCGTAAGGGAACGTAATAAAGTTTTGATGGCCTTATCGGGAAGTACTCTATAAAACCATAGGCCTTTCCATATTAAATTATGTAGCTCCAGTTTGGACGCCGTTTCTCAACAATTCACAATGGCTTACTCTACAAACATCTGGGTGCCAATATATTTTGTCTTGCTCCCTAACCTCACCATCCAAATCATAAACTACTCAATTTGGATATCCCTCCTAGAAGAAAAAAAAAACGATATGCGCTCTTATCTAACTAGTATTATCGACCATAATGGAAACCAACAGCTTACTAAAGAAGCTTATAAATCCATATCGAATGTTATCCAGCAACATATTGTGCTCGACACATGCATCAATCGCAAGCCTAACATTGTACTTGTCGGCCGTCCTCCTCCCATTGCGGACTCTGAACAACAACTCTCCAGAAATAGCAAATGCACGCTAGCACAGCTTCGCTCTGGCTGGAGCCGACTGTTAAATAACTACAAATCACGTATTGATGAAACTATTGCGTATGTATGCCCAAATTGTGGACATGGACCTTACGATCTTTTATATCTCTTTAGCTGTCCTAAAACCAGTGTCACTATGGACTCACCCAATCGAAGCTGCCCGCCTACTGGTCTTAGATCCTCCGGACAATATAGGGAGGAGGAAAGAGGGAGTAGTGTTTGTGAAAATTTGACTTGAATTTTTCTAAATTGTTATTTGCAGGGAAGACCTCTGCAGGGAGACAATTCTACATACGGCTAGTGCGGCTGAAAAACGAATTTTCTCTGTAATGCGTTGTGCGATTTGCCGGAATATAGACAACAAACGGATGAGATCTACTTGACAAGCGAGTAGTACGAACAGAGAGCATCAACGCTCTCAGTCGCACACGATCCAGAAGCCCCAAATAGACTTTGAAGCACCTGCCCATATATGGGAGTTATATTCCATCTTCCGCCGGTACTCTTGTTATGTTTTTCAAGCAAAACACTAGTTTATCATTTAGGTGTGAACGTGGCTGATGAAGCCTGTCCGTTGAAAAAATACCGACACTAGTCTAGTCTGATTTAAAAATTCAATAGTGTTTTTTATTGTTTAGACAAACGTTTATTCTTTTTTTTAACCCCAAGCTTATACGGCCTTCAGAGTACATTGCAAAACACATGTTTTCCAAAATGAGTTTAAAAGAATAGAATAAAGAGCTTAAATACGTGTTTTGCTGTCTAGTGTGAATGTGGCTTTACTAAATAAAAATTTATTTCTTTTCTAGCTTTAAGACTAACTTTGGTTTCAAAAGCAAATAACTGTGCTGATGCCCAGTATTTAGCTCATGCCTTATTTGGAATATTAATGTTACTACCTCAAACCGATGCTTTTAATATGTTAAAAAATCGTTTACAATGTGTACCCAACTATTGGGGACAACAGCCACTGTAAGTTGTAATACACAAATTTATAACCAGATTTAATTTAATATAAATTTAAAATTTATATTTTTTTTTTTTTTAATTTTAGCAATGAAAAACATTCCTTGCAATATAAAAGTAATATAGATTTTGTAGAATTATTGCAACATTTTAAAAAGATTCAAAAAGCCCATCGAGATCAACGGTTAACACAGCGCAAACGTAGTGTTATCGTAAATGACACAACCATATAAAAATATCAAAAATTTTGAAAATTTAGTGGTATTTAAATTAATTTTTTATTATCTAATTTATTATTTATAAGCTGTGATTCACACAAATAAAAACAAATTACTAAGATTGTATTTATTGTTTATAATTTATATATATTTTTTTTTTAATATTTGGCAATTTTTTTAAATCATAGTGAGTTTATTATAAATTATTTTATATAGCATTGTTGTGTATTAATAAAAATATTCAGATTTATTCTGAAAAAAAAAAGTAATTATCTTGAATTTATTTTTTAAAATTTTATTTTTTAAAAAAATTTGCATAAACGAAACAATTTTACACAAAAATTATTTAAATTGCAAAATAAGTAGGAGTTTTGAATATTTTGATTTTATGCTACATTTCCTCTGGAGGAGTTTTGTACATGTTTCCCATACATTTCTTCTTACTAAACACATGTGTTGCTCAAAACATGTAAGTGGAAACACATTATTGCAAGAACTTTAACTGAAACTTAACTTAACTGAAAGTGTTTTGTAACAAAATGCCGTGGCATGTGTTAATGCTAAAAAGCAGGGACCGTTAATGTTCGTTTTTTTAAATAAAAAAATCAATCGCTTAGAACAGACATAAAAAAAAATTTATTGCACCATTATTATTATTTTTTGACAATCTTTGCATATCCGTCATGATTTTTAAATTTCTGATTTTTATAGTTTTCTTCAATGGTAATGATTATTTTTGAGTAATAATAAAAAAAGTCAGCCATAATCATTATTTTGAGCAAAAAAAATAAAACTCAAAAATAATCATTATTTATGATTTTTATTTTTTTTCGCTCAAAATAAAACTCACTTTCATTGACCAACTCGTGGTACTATGCCAAAAATTTGGTTATAGCCCTAATAAGCATGTATACTGGGCATTAAGAATAGTAAAGCTGGTATGTAAATCTATACCCAATTTAAAAAAAATAAAAAATCAATGTCACGAAGACTGCAAGCTGTTATAATTCAAATTGAAAGCAAACTATATAATACTAAATTTTTTCCATATTATTTTTAATTTTACGAATATTTAGTCTTTTTATCGATTGTTGTTTAAATTGGGTACGAGTAAAATACTATTACTAACTCGGGGATTTTTGTGAAATGCACCTTAAAAATTCTATGAAAGTGAGTTTTATTTATTTTTTTTTTTTTTTTTTTTTATTTATTTCAAATTTAAGAACCAAGCCTATAAGGCCAAAAAAATCATAAACAATGATTATTTTTGAGTTGTATTTTTTTGCTCATTTATTTATTTATTAATTCATTTATTTATTAATATTACTCAAAAATAGTCATTACCATTGAAGAAAATCTTTAAAACTCATAATATAATCATTATTGTGTAATTTTTATTATAAAACTCATAATATAATCATTATTGTGTAATTTTTATTATAAAACTCATAATGATTACGGTCCCTGCCAAAAAAGCGTATAGTGGAAACGTATTATAAGTGGAAAAAACACAGTGCAGTTCGGTTATAACAATTTAAAATTTGCTGACAGAAAAATATTAAAGTTAATATCTAGTGTGGACACTATATAAGGAAAGATTCTCAAGTTTTTGAGCATTTTGATCATACAAATATCAAACTTTAAGCAATTTTTCAATTGTTTTTATACAAAAATTTTTAAAATTTATTTACATTGAATGAAAATCCCCATACTCGCTGACTTTTTTCCCATAAAAATGTTAGGTCCTTTTTTGAAAAAAGTTTTTAAATACTAATATTATAAAATTAATATCAGATTTGAAGTCATATTTGTAAACAAATTTTAAGTAGTTGGCATTTTTCGCCATATGAAATATAATAAAAGAGTTTAAAGACAATTTGTTCAGTTTTTTTTTATCATCTTTAAGGTTTAGGATTTTACTATACAGGTAATCTCGAACTAAGAAAATTATGTTGGCTTCTTGTTTTTATATCTTTTAATACACACACACTGTTACCGAAATGCGTTAATTTTGGTAATTTGTTTAACAACTGCAATTGCACTACAAACGCATTACTGCACAAATAACTGTCATGTAGTAGCTGTAGAACTTTGCTGAGTGTACGCAAGATATATTGATATAGGTAGTTTCACTAGAACAACAACTACAACAAACAACTACAAACAATACAAAAACAACAGGGTTTTGACATTTTAAAATACTCAAGATACAGTCTTTGTTCTGTCAAAACCATGTAAGAAATGTCAAAACCAGGTAAGAGGAAGATAAACAGCTGGGCTACTAAAACTACCTTTTAAATATATCTTGAGTGTACGTCTAAAAGACTTCTATGATAATTGAACTACTCATTAGAGGTGTCAAACTATCAATAGTACTATCGATAGTATCGATAGTTAATTTTTTTTCAACTATCGATTGTGTTTTCCTTTACTCGATTAAAATAAAATAAAACTATTGATAGTTTATACGATAGTAAATGTTGCACCTAGAGGTGTCAAACTATCAATAGTACTATCGATAGTATCGATAGTTTTTGTTTTGTTGATATAGTTTTGGTGATATAGTGGATATAATTTCAGTTTTGTGTTTATTAAACTATGAAATAAGTTTTGTTCTGTCTAAGCATGATATATTAATTGACCTTTACACAAATTTAATTCAAACGATTAAACTTTGATAGTGTCACGATAATATCGTCGATATATCGATGGTTTTTCAATAGTATAGATTCGATACATCGATATTTTTTTTTTAACTATCAAAAACTATTGATAGTGGCACTATCGATAGTTTGACAACTCTACTACTCATCATATCATTTTGTAAGTAAAAATGCACGTAACTTATAATTTAATATCTTTTTTTTGTAAGACATAGATTAATTTTCTAGGGTTAACAGCGGTACATCTAGCGCTTTTGTAGTACGCAAAACTTGACTTTCTGTAAAACCTTAATTTTAAATGAAAATTTTTTAAATAATTTTTGCTGAAGTTATTATAAGCTTTACATATATATCAATACAATATATCTATAATATTTTTCTGTCAGCAAACTTCAAATTCAATCGCAGAGAGAATTATATTACTGTTACTGTTAGTATAATATCTGATATCAAGTGTTGTTATGATAAATCTCTAAACAACAATATCATGATATGAGCTGTCAAAATACACACACATACATAAAAGACTGTAAACAAAAAATAAAAATAAAAGGCCTAAAATTAAAAAAAATACAGAAGAAAAAGTGTATTAAAAATTGTTTAACTGATATAAATCAATTTAAAGTTATTTTATAATCGCTAAGTTGAAAATTGAATGATTACTCAACGGAAAACAGAAAACCATCAGAAGACATGATTTGAACATAAACACTAAAATGAACATAGATAATTTAATTCCATTATTCTATATGCGTTCTCGCACATATTACATCCAACTTAATATCTAGTGTGGACTCCGTGTTAGGTCACAAATACTACTTTTTCAAAAAAATTAGAATTTACCATACTAAAGTAAATAAATTTTTTTCTCCAATGTGATTTTTTATATAAATATAATTTTTATTTTGAAAATAATTAATTTGTTATTTCTTAATAAAATATGCTTTTTAAATGTTTTGTTTCATATATTAGTTAAAAAAGTACACATTTTGAAAAAATTTATCGTCTAGCGTGTTTTTAATGGCATGACTGACTGCGCGTTTTAATTAAATAAAGTTGATATCACTGGTTTGAAAGCTTTTAGAATTTGTAGAGAACAGTGCCATTTGAGTTGTCAAAAGCAGCTGGTTGAAAAAATTAAAGTTCTTACTAGACATTTTTTGTGTGCCGAATTTACGTTTTATAATTTTAATTTAAAACAAAATAAAGTGTTAAAAATGGGTAATAAATCATCGTTATTGTTGCGACCTGAAGAAATCGACCAAATTCAGGAAGAAACTGGCTGTAAGTAAAACCTTTTAATACAAATTTATAAACAACCTTCATACGCATTTATCATTGGGTCACTTTTCTAAAGTAATGGAAATTTACACACACGCTCATACATAATTTGGTTTTTTTTTTTATCAGACGCTGAAAAACATGTTTATTAACTTGCTTATTATCTTTATTTAACAAATAATATTTTATTGGTTCACATTTAATTTATATTTTTATTTATTTAGTTGCTAATTGAGTATTTATAACACTTTTAGGGAAAAAGTAAATTGGAAAGAAAAGTATGTTCAGTGAATCAGGTATGCCCGTGCTTAACCCTAGAAAACTAAACCTATTTTTTTACACGTTAATACTAAACCTCGCCTGTAAGGCTACTTTTTTAAAAAACACAAAATTAGTATTTTTGAAAAAGATTTTTTTATTAAAAAAATAACTCATGGTAAAGAATACAATTAATTATTAACAAACCAAAAAGGAATTCATTTATTTTTTGATATATTAAATAAAAAAAATTAACATTAAAAGGAACACATTTCGTAAGAAATAGCAAAAAAAAAAAATCGAGTCGCCTCACTGGCCGGGTTTAGTATTCTAGGGTTAAAAGCAAGTTGTGAAGGCACAATTTGTAATAGTCGGCAAACTTTTCATTTCATAATGCCTTAAACTATAATAGAAAAATCATCTCCATACACATACGTATTGTATAGGTTAGGGGTGTCGGAATCCAGGAAACACTCTTCACATAGACCGGCTGGTCCATAGCTATAGGTACAACTGTATTGTATATTCTGTAGCAGTGATCAGGATCATTACCGTGGGAATCCTCTGAAACCCACAACAGCTACAAAAAAACAATTTACACACAATTTTACGTGACAAATATTTTTAAGCAGCTCTGGCTAACGCGGTAAAGTACCAGATCGGACATTTGTAATTTGGGCTAAAATGAACTTTATAAGGATGTTCCTAAATAAAAAAGTAGGTGACCCCTCTCATATTAAAAAACCTGTTTTTCTATAAACGGTTAAAGAGGCCCCGGGGCCCATGGGGTCCTGCATGTCCTTAAAACCTGTACATATAATAACATATAAGTGTGGAAATTTCAAGAAAAGGAAGGAAATTTCATCAGAATTTAAAAAATTAATTTTGTTTCATGATCCATGATATATGGCTCCCTCAAGGTCCATTTAAGACCTCTCAGGAGACTAATAACTACCCGATGATCATATATAGTCATATTTAATTCATTATCACATCATATCATTAGTGTCCGACCGAACTCATTTTTTTCGGCGGAAGCCGAAGCCGAACTGTGTGTAATTTTTTAAGTCATGGCAAAATAACCATATACGGACACCACTACGTGATAAAAGACTAAAAAAAAAAGACCCGTGTCTCCCAATTTTTCCCAAAGTCATCTCCTTTTTTGTTTATGGGCCGCCAAAGATTTGGGGCCTCGGTATCATTTTCACAAAAAAGTGATAATTTTCTCAGGCTCATATCTTGCAAACCGTTCAGAATTTCGATTTACTCTCTATGGCAAAGTTGTAGCTCTTGTCATAAAGAACAAAATTGCGAACATATAAAATCAAAAAAATCTGGAAGGTCAAAATCTCAAAAAACTTAAAAAAAATCGATTTTTTTTACCTTTTTTCCCGTGTTCAGGTCCATAGGTAGCAAACCGTTCAAAATTCAAGGAAACAATCAACTACAAAAATTTACCTAAGATCTCAATAAACAAATTTCTAGAACATATAAACTTCCTAGAGATGATTCTTAACACGTAGCGCGCAAAAGTGAAAAATTTTTTAATTTCATTTTTTTTTTCCTTTTTTCTTTTCCTTTTTTCTCCTGTTCAGGTGCATAGGTAGCAAACCCAATTCCCAAGAAGTTTTTATGTTCTAGAAATTTGTTTATTGAGATCTTAGGTAAATTTTGTAGTTAATTGTTTCCTTGAATTTTGAACGGTTTGCTACCTATGGACCTGAACACGGGAAAAAAGGTAAAAAAAATCGAATTTTTTTAAGTTTTTTGCGATTTTGATTTGGAAGGTGAAGTTTTTTTTGATTTTGTTGTTGTTGTTTTTTTTTTTTTTTGGATATTCTATCATATTCAACGTTGTATTTTTTATGTAGTTTTTTTGTAAATTCTGAAAAGTAAATATAACCACAGTTGTTATTTATTTGTGCTTTTTAGAAATAATCATAAAAAGTTCGGTAGTTCGGCCAAATTCGGCCAAAATTTGGCCGAACACCGAACTTGGCCGAACTTCACTTTTTGGCCGAACTCCGAAGCCGAAGCCGAGTACTCGGTCGGACACTACATATCATAGCTGATTCGAAAAATGGCATACATAACCTTATCTCATGAGAACCCATTGGATTTCATCTAATATAATTTGATAACTTCGGTCTATGTAATTTGATCAAGTTATATATAATTTGATATAACTTCATAAAATTCTTTGGAAATACGCACTATTATTTTGTTTCACATTTCAAATAATAATAATCATTTAAATATAAATCAATGTACTGAAAAATTTGACGTGATTTCAATTTGCCATATACAATTATGACTATAGAGTATATGGCCTCGAACTTGAATAATTTTCATTTTCATTGCACAATTAAAGGTCGAAAAAACATAATTTTTTATTTTAATAAAAATTATAACAAACTTGTGAAAAAAGGCAAAGTACCCGCCTAGTTTACTTTCCCTGTTTTGTTAACTAACTTAACAAAATATAAAAAAGGAGAGAGAAACAAAAAAACGTGTATTGAATATCCACCAGAGGTGGATCTTGCACATCAAACAAGTTTTCAATTTATTTTTTGATCAATGGTTATTTCAAACTCATATGTATATTAGTTCTCATGTAGTGAGTAAACTAGTTCATATGAATGCTTGAGGTTTGGCATGGGATTGTTACCGCTTTCAAAACGTGTTCTGATGATGGGAACCTAGAAAATTCCCGAAATAGATCTATCAACACATTCCTGAAAGGGTCAAATAATAAATTTGAAAACAAAAACTCTATAGATTATTTGTTAGGACAATATCCTAATGAAGAAATATAGAGTATATGGCCTCGAACTTGAATAATTTTCATTTTCATTATGACTAAACGTTACAGAATTTTTTCTTGTTTCTACCATATATGTTTAATATACATATATTATAATAAAAGTAGGCAAATTAGTTTTCTAACTTTTTTATGTTTTTTGATTTATTTGGATTTATTGATTTTGAGCATTAAAATTGTTTTTTCTTAAGATTTTTGGGTTTTTCATAGCTTTTTTAAGATTTTCTGACTCATGAAATATGATTTAGAGCGAGTAATTTTTCTAAAAAAAAAGCCAGAGTTTAACCACAGATATTTTCATATACATAAATTTGACATACCTGGCGAAAAAAAGTAAATCATGTATGGATGCATGTGGACATGTATGAAGCACGTGTGTTCATGTATGTATCTATATACTATGTCGATTTTTAACAGGGTACACAATTTTCCGTTGTTTTTCAAAAATTTTCAATAATTATTGTTTTTTAGATTTATCAATTGTATTTCAGAAAATATTAATTGAATTTCATATTTATCAACTGTATTTCAGAAATTCTCAATTGAAGTTTGTTTTATCGATAGAATTTTAGAAATTATCAATTTATTTTTATATTTTCGATTTTAATATAGAAATTATTATAATATATCCTATATTTAGAATACATTTTTAACTTTGAAATACAATTCATAATTTCTGAAATACAATTCACAATTTCAGAAATACAATTCATTATTTTTGAAAAAAAAAACAATTGGTAATTCCTGAAAAACAATTTGAACTTATTAATAATAAACATGCTGTTTTTTAAATACAATTGTAGTGCTTATTGTAAAAACTTGATAAGCCACATTTGTTGTTTCATGGATTTTCGTTATTTGCTAGAGATATATTGAATAATATTTGATAGAAGTCTTGTTAAACACTTACTTATAGTACCTAGAGTATAATTTGCCTGCTTGGTTTGAAATTGTATAGCAAATAAATCAAAAAAAAAAAAATAAAGAAATAAAATAAAATAATATATGGTTTATCAAGTTTCTACAATAAGTCCTTCAATTGCTTATTTCTAAAATACAATTGGTACTCCCTGAAAAACAATTCATCATATTTCAAATGCAATTGATAAATTCTGAAATAAAATTATTAAATTTGAAATACAGTTGATGATTTATAAATTCAATTAATATTTTCTAAAATACAATTGATGAAACTGAAGTGCAATTGATAGTTTCTGAAATTCAGTTGACAATTTCCGAAATGCAATTAATAAATCTGAAATACAATTGATTATTTCTGAAATAAAATTATAAATTCCGAAAACCAACTGAAAATGGTGTTTTTATCTTTCAAAATAGTTTCGTACATCTAATATTCAAAACTTGTATTAGCTTGATTTATGAAAAACGTTTTTTTTGTTATTAATCGTAATTTTGTAAAAAGAAGAGTAGTTTTTAACACTTTTTTTAATCATTTTAAAAGGTGATTTACAATCTTTATAAAAAATGTCACAATAATCGGTTTGGGTTTCTAATAAAATAGATTTTTTTTTAATATTTGAGAAAAGTTAGCGTGCCACCTAAAAGGACGCCACGTGCCACATAGTTTTGCCAGCCTGCCATATATTATTATATATAAAAGTGATAGAATTTGGTTATTTTTATTGTATTCATATATAACTACTTACATATGTATATATATTTATAAATGGAAGTACATATGATCTCATATTTATATGATGAGATAAAAAATTCAACTTATATATGACATGATATACATATATAGCGCTGTATTAAAAATTTTCGTAAAAATAAATATGAGATGAAAAAAAATGTGATTTTTGAAATCCTAAGAAAATTTTCTTTCATTTCGTAGAAAATGAAAAGCGTTTTTTTTTGTGTATTGATAACATTAATGCTTCATTGTATGCATTAATGTTGCACTGGAATGAACGAGCTAATGAAACCTTTCATTACATTAATGTTTAGCTAAAAAAAAAAATACAAAAATCGTAAACAAAATGTTTTAATTGTATCGTATGAAAAATAAGATCAAATCACTTCATTTTGATGCGGTTTATTGTTAAATTAAAGCAATTTTGAAAGCCATTTAAAATCAGTTTTTGGATGTGGAAAAGCAACACATACTGCTTCTTTCCTATGCGTTTTTAAATGCATGCTTGACGAATGCATTCGTTTAATTTTTGCTGGAAATATTTTTAATGTTCATGGGAAAAATATAATAACTGCAGTTTTCTGATAATTAATAAAATTAATTCCTGTATATCGACATGCCTGTATATCGTTGTCTAATATTCAAACATAGCTATCTACAATGTAAATACACTGTATATAGCTTCGCCTGAATATAAAACAATGTGGTTTCGATAAAAATTTCATATTAAAGACGCAAATTGCAGCATTTACGAGGCAATTTCGGAGTAATGCGAAGCAAACTGAAACATCGGCGAAACTTCGAATTCACAAAAATGTTTTCATCGACCCAACTTCGAAACGAAACCGGGGTCTTAGTGTACAGCAAAACAATTTTAGTTTTACGGGAGACGTAATTAATTGTTATAGGTTGTAATATTCTGTATAGTGTTCCCTTACCACTTTTGGTATAACAAACGGGTTTCTGGTGTCCATAATTGTATTAAAATAATTATTTATAATTGTCATTACTTAATAGAAAATGTATTTGTTTATTTTGTATTTATACAAATTTTAAACAATGCGCAGTATTAGCATTCGGTCATAATTCCATAATTTCTTTTAAATGTCATATTTTTATACAGTATACTATAAATATATTTAAACCAAGGGTGCCCAAGCCCTATGCGCTTCGTGCTCATTTGTTTTTGTAAAAACACTTAGCTATAGGCTGTGTGTTTTAATACACACATAGAGCACTCAGCACTAGCAATACGAAATACACAAACAACTTTGTCTTATTAGTTTTTTTTTGTCGTTCTTCACTGTATACACGCAAGTGCAAAGCAACAACACTTTCGTATGCTTTGCTGGTAAACATTGAAATATTTTTTTCTTTTTTCTTTGTATGTATTGGTGTTTACAACAAAAACTATTGAATAAAAATTAGTTTTTCTTTAAATGTATTGGTGTTTGCTCTTCCATAAGGAACTCTTGGGCACTCCTGATTTAAACCGTTGTTTTGTATTTTACCATCAATGAGATATTCCGTTTTAAGTTACTGTGTATCAAAACAGGTATTTAGGCTCTTTATTAAATAACAATAGTTATTTATTCCTTTGCACTCGTTTTGTCAAAACACGTGTTTAGCATTGAGGTGTCAACACTATATAAACTCAAATAAAGATGCATATATTGTAAAAATATCATTAGATAGTCACATTTAACACAGTAAGTGTACAAGATTTGTTTAATTATTTCAATCCCTTTGGTAAAGTGGAAACCCTATATTAATTTTTTTACACCAAAATTGCGAAAATTTTGCAAAAAAATAAATATTCTCTTGGAATTTTGTTAAAAAATACAAAATTTTGTTAAATATTTAAAATAAATTGTCATTCAAAAGTAGCTTTAATAAAATTTAAAACACTTCTTATGGCTAGCAATATTCGAAAACGATATATGCTTAAAAATATAATATAGGGTACAATTTTTTTTAATTATTTGCTCCAAATTATTTTTAAATACATTTTTAATTCCATACAAGTTTAGGGATCAGAGAACGGTTTGAGTGCCTTATTTCATGCTTTTGAATGCAATCACAAAAAATGAGTACATTGTTGTCAACTCACATCATTTCAATAAAGCAACAATCGACAGAATTGAGAAAAGTGAGTGTAACGAAAACCATGCATTGCATGTCTAGTGTTAACCTCACTTAACACTCACTAAAACAACGAATATACAACGATTGTTATGAATGGTCTCAATGTTAAATGAATAAAACCTTAACAAATTTTTTTGTGAAACATATTTCTGTATTAAGAAAATTAAAAAATTGTATACATATTTCATGTTTAATAAAATTTAACAACAATTTATACATATTTCATGTTTAATAAAACTAAAAAAAAATTATACATATTTCATGTTTAATAAAAAATATAAAAAAATTAAAAATTAAATTAAAAAGTTCATATAAACACAATAAACGAAACCATTAATTAATTCGTTATTTTCATTTTGAATTTGAGAGAAATTGTTTATTTATTACTTTTAGTGTTTTTCTTATGTCCGTAATTTCAAGCCATAGATACCTACCGGTGCTTAGATACCTACTGGATTTTGTTCGTGCACACGTTATGTATCTAAGCACCGGTAGGTATATATTGCTTGAAATTACGGGCATTAATTGTATGAAAAACACCAGTGTTTATTTTTTGTAAAATATCTTCACTTTGCATGTTGATTTGCTACAGGTCAACGAATAGTACGCGAATTTTGTGATTGATTTCATGTTATTCATGTGTCATCATTTCATTTCATTGCTTGCCATGTAACGGTATTATAAAAATTAATGTTAAAAAGGCATTCAACAAAAACAATAAATGGACAACAGCATAAGCTGTTGTTGTTGAATACAAGCAATGTAAAAGCAATGAATGTATGAATGGACAACAAAAACGAATGATCTCATTCTGTTCTTTGTTAGGGATATATAATATGTCCACCCTGCATGTCTAAAGATAATCCCAAAAATGCAAACTTAAGCAAAATCTGCTTAGAAAGTATTAAAATAGAGTTTATTTTGTGAAAATTTCATGATGATATACACTTTTGTTGATCAGTCACAAAAAAATGTATGACTTTTGTACACAAAATTGTAAAATTGTGTATTTTAATGTTTGTGAACATAAAACTTTTTTTTTTTTATTTCCAAACGTTGGCAACGGTTAGCAAGCTGTTATCATTTATTTACCTTTTAATCTATGAAATATTATTAGTCTCGTTAGTTCAGTGGTTAGAGCTCTCGGCTGCCATTATGGCGGCCAGGGTTCAAATCCCGGTAGTAATCTTTAAAGACACCCTAATTTTTAAGAGCATACTACTTCTGGCAGGAAGGCGATATAACAACCCAGTAAAAAGCATGTGCTCGTTTGAAGTCTTGGCTACAAACGTGGTTTACAAATCTTAACATTTATATTTTTAAGTCTATATAATGATTTAAAAAACAATGTTTTGACATTTTTTTAAGCACTTTTTTTAAAAAATATTTAAAAATATAAGGGAGACCGGCGGAATAAAAGTGCCCAGTCAAAAACTGCCAGTTATACAAAAAATCAAGCACTGGTATACCACCGGCTAACCGTGGAATTGTAAATAAACTACTAGCAGGTCACTTGTTTAAGACGCCAGTATTTGTTTAACAATAATTTCAGTGGTCCACAAAAAAAAAACATTGGCAAAGAATTGGCGGCGGCCAACGTTGTCAAAAAGTCTTTTCCCAGTGCTATCAGGCAAAAATAGACAACGGCTCAAAAATCTTACCACTGGTAAAGCATTTATATTATATAAATGGTAAAGCATTAATATTATATAAATGATGATGCTTTGTTTAAAAAAGTTTGTAGTCGGAATGTTCAGAGTTCAAGTTCGGTTTCAGGCAAACATTTTTTGTATTGTTTTCCCAACGTTGGCAAGTTGTTTCGATCACAACATACGCCAGTGCTGACATATTTGAGCTACCAACTCGCTAGCTCAGTGGTTAGAGGTGTCGGCCGCCAATCTGCCGGCCAGGGTTCGGGACCAACAAAAAATTTCTAAAAACACAAAAATTTAAAATGCTTACTAGGAAACCAACCTATCTTCCTACCAAGTTTTATAAAAAAAATTCCATCGGAAACTATGCTTGGTAAAAATGGGTTAATTAAATTTGCAAATTTTTACCAAACTTTTCTTCATTTGCAAAATCGTTTTCTTTAATTTTTATATTTTTTGTTTGTTTTATTTTTTAATTTATATATTTTTAATTTAAGTTAAATTAACATTCCCAATTGTGGACGTTGAGTTTTGATTACAAATGAATAAACTTAAAAGAGATATTACTTTTAAATAAATATTGGTACTTCAATGTATTTACATGGTATCGCTCTATTCTTTAATTTAACTTCGCTAAATACAGTTGGGCCTTTAAAAAAAGGAAATTTAAAGATACAATTTAAAATACTTTTAGTCGCCTAACATATATACATACATGTGCTTGAATGTAACATATTTAAAGTAAAAAAAAAAATCACATCAATTGATGAAAAAAACTTTATATTATTTTTAGATTATAATAGAAGAACATCTCTTCATTTTATCCAACAATGCAAGCGATATTGTTGTAATTTAGAAAAAGAACAATAAAAAATAATAAAAAATTTCCAAATATGTGTAAACATTAAAATAGGTGTAAGTAAGCCAATTGAACGAAATATTTAAAAATCCTAGCACCTTTCGCTGGAAATTTGGTGATGGTCATTGTATGTAATATTTAGATGAATTTCTGTGTCAAACCATGTTTGGAACCAAGAGTAAATAATGTCTGGGATATTGAAAATCGCGATAAATTTCCCATTAACCGTACGATGCATACCCAACTTTTTCTACGAGAGCACACACCCGGCATACGTTTGTACCTACTAGCTTATTTTGGCTTTTTCTAATGTTTAAATGGACCAGTTTAATTATTTTATTAATATTTTACAAATGTTTTAGTTTTTGTTTCATGCAAATATTCTACCTGGTTCAAGAGATATAGGCAGAAAAGTTCACGGGCATGGGATAGCCAAATGTTGTGTGGGTTTACGTAGGTGTCGACTTTGGAAGCTTGTTGCTCCTGAACCACTGATCCGAATTCGATGAAATAACCTTTAAAAGATTAGAAATTACTTATATTTCCTAGATCCGAAATGCCCTAAGTTTAGCCGTGAGTTACAGCGCTGCAAAGTTGCAAGTGGATACATTTGTAGCCGGGTGTGTGTTCTAGGGTTAAGAGGAATTTTCAATATTTTTTGAGCCAAATTTATTTTATTCAAAGTGTCTTTCAATTCTAAGACAAAAAAAAAAAAAAATAAATGACTACTATTATATTCTATAAATGCTGACTTACTCTTGAAAACTATAAATTATTCAAAAAAATTGTAAGAGCATCTCAAGTTCAATTTCGTTTATTGGCGTATTCCAATCGATATTGCGATTTTTAGTTGATTGCACTTTAAAGTGAACATGTTTAAGTGAATAATGGCATTAAAAGTTGTATGCTAAGTTTTATAATTTAAAATTGCAAGACCAGGTAGTAGTTTTTTTATTTTTCTCAGTCAAAGCTATTTATAATGAATTTGCAGACTATTTTGATAAATTATCAATTGGGAATATCGAAATATTTTTTTTTTTAAGTGTACACTTTAAAGTGCAATTAACTAAAAATTACAATATAGATTGGAATACACCAATAAACGAAATTGAACTTGGGATGCTCTTAAAATTTTTCAAATAATTTTTAGCTTTCGAGAATAAGTCAGCATTTAAAGAATTTAATAGAAGCCAGTTATTTTTTAAATTGTGTTAGAATTCAAAAACAATATGAATAAAAAAAATTTGGCACAAAAAATATTGAAAATTCCTCTTTATAGGGAATTTATAGCGATTTACCATGTCCCAGACATTTTTTACTCTTGTTTTAATATTGATACAGAAATAAATCTTAATATTATATACAGTGTCTATAACTATATTTTCAGCGAAAGCTTTAGGATTTTTGAATATTTCGTTCAATTTGTTTACTTACAACTATTTTAATTGCACACATACTATATGGGAATTTTATTTATTTTTTATTATTGTGTTTCTAAATTACAACAACTAAGCTTGGATTTTTGAATAAAATTGAAAGCTGTTGTTGTATTATAATCTTAAAATAATATTAGAATTTTTATTTTCATAAATTGATGTGATTTTTTACTTTAAATTTGTTACATTCATTCTATTTTATTGTCCATATGTGTATGTAGTCATGATTATAGTTAAAGAAAAGTAAATTTATGTAGAAATAATTAGTGTCCGACCGAACTCATTTTTTTCGGCCGAATCCGAACTTCGGCCGAAGCCGAACTTTTTGTTTTAATAAAAAAAAATATAAATTGTTTTTTTTAGATCAATAAATTTAAACCAAAAAGTTATTAAACATAAACAAAAATAAAAATGTATAGGTATATTTTTTCAAAAATCATATTTGGAAAATAGATGTACTCTTTTAAGTACAAAAAAAGAATAAAATATTTGTACTATATTTTATAGTCAAAGAAAAATAGTTGATCGATTTTTAAGTTGGTATAGAAAAAAAAACTTAAACTTTAATATTTAATATTTAAAATTAAAAAGTTTGTTATTGTAATGACAGAAAAGCAATTTTCCGCATTCACATCATGTGAATTGCTTCGTCTATCAGAATACAGCTGTCCGGCAGCGCTAAAAAGCTGTTCGCTAGCTACACTAGTTGGTGGGGCTGATAACTATTTTATTGCTACAGCTTTTAAATTTGTAAATGGACTTGAATTCTAATACTCAAATATATTTATATTTCGGCACTTAAAGGCTCCGTAATAAACATTTTAATTTCTTTTTCAATAAAATTTTCATTTGGTTCTGCTACTTCTAAGTCCGGTACTGCATCATGTCTATCCCAAATTGATGAACCTGTTATTCTCTTTTTAGGATTACTTACCACTCGATTTTTTTTTTTTTTAATTATATCGCATTAAATTTGACTATTTGCTTATAAGTCTTGTAGGTATATTTCTGGAAATTTTTTTTAAAACTTTTGGCTTTTTGAAATTTTTTCACACACATTGATATTTAAATATCGTTGTTTTTTTTTGTTGGTATTCTATCATATTTAACGTTGTATTTTTTATGTAGTTTTTTTTGTAAATTCTGAAAAGTAAATATAACTACAGTTGTTATTTATTTGGGCTTTTTATAAATAATTATAAAAAGTTCGGTAGTTCGGCCAAATTCGGCCAAAATTTGGCCGAACACCGAACTTGGCCGAACTTCACTTTTTGGCCGAACTCCGAAGCCGAATACTCGGTCGGACACTAGAAATAATATTATAAGATTTTAAGGTCCTGTTTCCTATTAATGGGAATATTTTGTATAAACCCAGATGGGCTTCAAAGTACACAGTACTCTAAATAAAAAAAATAAAAAAAAAATTAGATAAATTAAATTGTTGACTATTGTATTGTATTTGTATTTGTATTGTATTCTTTTTTCAATCAAAAGAATTAATATAAAGATATAAAGTTCATAACAATGACTATTTAAGTCGTATAACTACTATATATTTTTGACTACAGATTTGTGTTCAAGAGGTAAAAGTACTTTGTTGATTAGGGATCTGTGTGAAAAAGTGTTATTTATACTGAATTAAACAATTTATTTATTTTCTTTACAACTAAACCACACTTTGCTTTGCTTTGACTGTTTTGTTTTGTCTTATTGGTGTCCAGTCTTTTTTTTTTAATTTTTACGATATATAATTTTTGCATGCCTAATTTTTTTTTTATGTTTAAAGAATGCCTAATTGCTCTTATTTAAAATAATTTTATAAAAACAAAAAAAATTAAATTTGCAAAATTTTGCAGGGAACTGCATGCATAAATGGCTTAATAGATTTTTAATTTTGAACGTACATTTTTGATAAAGTTGTACTACGGTTATAGTAATTGTTTTTTATCTACAACTTATTTATTGATAAACTGTTTTTTTAACAATATACAAAATTGTAGCGGTCGGCTTTCATAGTTCTAATTCTTTAACGTATACTTTTAACTGATAGTGAAATTGAAATGATAAGAAATACTAATAATTAAACATTTACTAAACAATATTAATAACCCAGTTCAAAAAGTGATTTGTGAATATTTAAAAAAAAAATAACAAAATTAACAAGAGAATAAAAATATGCTTAACTACAAAATTTGCTAAAAAAGTAGTGTATACAAAAGAAATTAGTTCCAACATGTTTTTGTTATCATTTTTCATTCCTCATTCATTTGCACTTTTCACAACAACCCATTAAGACAGTTTTCAAATAACTATTTTCAAATTAATAAGTTTTGCTCCCATATTTGCAGTTACTCCTAATCAAATTGAACGTTTGTATTCACGTTTTACATCCTTGGATCGTGGTGATTGCGGTACATTATCGCGTGATGATTTCTTGCGCATACCAGAGTTGGCCATTAATCCATTATGTGAACGTATTGTTCACGCATTTTTTGCGGACAGTACTGATGATCGTGTTAATTTCCGTCAGTTTATGAAAGTATTGGCTCATTTCCGACCAATCAGAGATAAAAAGGAAAGTAAATTGAATTCCAGAGAAGATAAATTGAAATGTTAGTACATAATATCTAACTTTAACCTTCCGTCCTCACGCTGCTGTATAATACACCCTAAGCACAGTGTATGGCATCCCAGTCAGAAAAAGACAAACGGACCACCGCTGGCAAGACACTTTAGCAAGTGGTATAAGTGCTTTTCCAAGGCCAAAATGATAACATCATTAGACAAGAGCCCGTCTGTTCCAAAAGTGTCGCACAAGCACTGGGGAAAAAATTCCCAATGTTGGCAAAATGTTGGTAAAACCATAACAAAAGTGGTCTAAAAATTTGTTTTCCAAAATAAAATTTAAAAAAGTTCATGTAAAATCTTGTTGGTCCCGCCGAACAATGGCCGCCAGATTGGCAGCCGACAGCTCTAACCACTGAGCTAACGAGACATATAATACTTGATAGCTTAATACGCAAGTAAAAGGAAACTGCTGGGTAACAGTTGGCTGCTCAAATATGTCAGCACTAGCATAAGGGGTGATGAAAACAACTTGCCAACGTTGGGAAACAAAAAAAGAAGCTGCTCTTAATAGAGCTTTTCCAGAGACAAAAACATAAATTTTATATGAAAAAAATATTAAAAATTATGAAAAATCACAAAAAACTGTTTGGTGAAACCTTCCGACTACAAACTTTTTTAAATAAAGAATCATAATTTTTATAAAATAACTTCTTTACCAGTGGTTAGACTTTTAAGCCGTTGATAATTTTTGACTGGATAGCACTGGGAAAACACCTTTTCCAACGTTGACATAGTGGTCTCAGCCAATTCTTTGCCAATGATTTTTTCTGTAGACCACTGAAATTATTTAAAAATAAATACTGGTAAAACGCCTTTCTGAAACGCTGGTCAAGCGTCCTGCCAGTAGTTTATTAACAATTCCTCGGTTAGCCAGTGGTATACCAGTGTTTAATTTTTTGTACCACTGTCAGTTTCTGACTGGGATGTAATGAAAATAGGTGTGAGGACGAAAGGTTAACTACTATTCATAATATTAAATATAATTTTCAAAATTTCTCTATAATAGTTGCCTTCAAAATGTACGATTTAGATGATGATGGTGTCATTAGTCGCGATGAATTATTAAGTATTCTTCATATGATGGTGGGTGCTAATATCAGCCAAGATCAATTGGTTAGCATAGCTGAACGTACGATCTTAGAAGCTGATCTTTGTTGTCAGGGTAAAATTTCATTCGAAGATTTTATTAAAGCCTTAGAACGTACCGATGTTGAACAAAAAATGTCTATACGTTTTTTGAATTAAAAAAATAATTGTTGTTTTACTTTATTAAAAGTATAACACAATGCTATAAAAAAATTAATTATTCTTTTTAAAGCGATCTAGTTGAGTTCATTACAAAACCGTGTTTAGAAACATTCATTACACGCTCAAATTTTAAAAATATTTTGAAACACCGATTTTTGGTGATTTAACGCACTTGACAATTTGAAACTTTGTAATTTTTTTAAACCTTTTTGTTAATAAGAAAAACTTTTTAAATTAATAACTTTAAAGTTCACTTATTTAAAACCTAGACTAGATCATTTAAAAAGTATAAAATCAACGTAGCACAGTGTATTTAACAATAGTTTGTATTTAACTTATATATCATTTTTGTTTAAGCATTTTTATTTTTTTGTTAAAATACAATTCATTCCGATTGCGAACAATAATATTGTTTAGAATTTTTAATAGTCGTTATTATTTTCAAACAAAATTTGTAGTTTTAATTTGTAATTGGTCAGAAAACAAAAACCATTCAAATAAACTTTATATAAATTATGTACTTAAAATATTGTAGTTGAATTTATTTTGTGTTGCCAGAAGTAGGGGAAAATCCCTACATGTAGGTTTTTTTTGCTTTAAATATAGCGGCGTAGGAGAAAATTTACTGATATTTTAAGTTAATTGAAATGTAGATACATTTTCCAAATAATGCAGATATTCTAAAAGAACAGTTATTTCTTTCTACCTTTTTCTGTAAAATAAGAATACTTTGAGAAACAATATTTTCATTGATCAAATTTTTGTCTTCTAATTTGGCATTTTAATCAATGAATCAAAAGAAGGAAGCATTACAAATATGATTACATGGAAGTTGTTCTACTTAACATCTTCTTTGGAAGCTATATAAGCATGTAGTATCCCTTGGAAGTTTTTTTTTGCAGCATTATATGAACAGCATCGTTTCTATGACAAGCCAATGTAAAATTCATATGAAAATGTTCAATACCAGCATTCTTTCACATCTGGGTTTAATTACATTAAAAACCCAATAATAAAAATTAACTTTCGCCGATATAAAAACTGCTAATATGAAATACAACATTTTGATCGGTGGTAGGATTTTTGTTTTACAAACAATGGCGAATAGTTTTCGATATTTACCGATATTTGAAGATTAGAGGCGAATAAGGGTATACAGACCATAGAATTAGTACATTTACACATATTTGGGTAAACATTTTTCTGCGTTTTTATCTAAAAAAATGACTTCAAAAGTTAAATTTTCGGTAGTACTTTTATTTTTATTTCAATTTTGATAAGACAATAGTAAAATAGTTCAAAGATAACACCTTGAAGTAGTATTTTTACTCTTCAAATTTGCAAAAATTTTGTTATTGTAAGCAAAGCTTCAAAAGAATTAATTCGATTTGAGCTTAAAAATTGAATTCAGAATTAAAAAATGCTTATATTTCATTTAAGTAATCCATTCAATAAAAATTAAATCACTACCCAGCCAGAAAAATACGAACGGCAAAGCGTTGGCCCAGGGCTTTTAACGGTGGTACTAGCGTTGGTAGAGCGTTGGATTTCTGAAGGTTTAAGTGCTTTGCAGGGCTTGGGCCGTTCCTTTTTTACAGCGTTGGCAAAGCACTTGGTAAACAAAACTGCCAACGTTGTCGAAACACTGGCAAAACCTAATAATATGTTATCAAAAAATAGATTTTCCAAAATAAAATTAAAAAAAAGTAATTTTAAAAATGTTTTAGTCCTGCCGGGGCTCGAACTCTGGCCGCCAGATTGCCAGCCGAGAGCTCTACACACTGAACTAACAAGACACATAATACTTGATAGCTTAAAACGTAAACAAGTGATAACAGGTGGCTAACTGTTGGTTGTGCTAGTTTGCCAGCACAGGCATAACGTTTGTTGGAATTGGCTGGCTAACGCTGGAAAAAAAAAAGTTGGTCTAAAAAAGATTTTTCACAAACATAAAAAAGCACAATTTTAATATTTTTTAACAAAGTGTAGTCAATTTTTTTAAAACAATGCTTTAAAAGCACGTTTTACAAAAGCTGGCAAAGCGTTATAAATCACGACTTTGCCAGTGCTTTAATTTTTTGACGGTTGTACATTTTATAAATCAAGTACTGGCAAAGCACATTTTGCCAACGTTGGGAAAGCGTTGTAAACAAGGGCTTTGCCAGTGCTTTAATTTGAATTTCTGCCAATGGTACTAAAAACAAAGTGCTTTACCAGTGCTTGATTTTTCTGACCATGGGCAATTTCTGGCTAGGTAGCTTCGTTCAAAAGCTTTAATACATATTGAATGAATTCCTAACTTGAATGTATTCAATTATATGTTCATTAGTGTCCGACCGAGTACTCGGCTTCGGCTTCGGCTTCGGAGTTCGGCCAAAAAGTGAAGTTCGGCCAAGATCGGTGTTCGGCCGAATTTGGCCAAAATTTGATTATTTATAAAAAGCACAAATAAATAACAACTGTGGTTATATTACTTTTCAGAATTTACAAAAAAACTACATAAAAAATACAACGTTGAATATGATAGAATACAAAAAAAAACGATATTTAAATATCAATGTGTGTGAAAAAATTTCAAAAAGCCAAAAGAGTTTAAAAAACATTTCCAAAAATATACCTACAAGACTAATAAGCAAATAATCAAGTTTAATGCGATATAATTTAAATAAACGTATACTTTTATATTTTGCAATTAATTTCGAGTGATAAGTAATCCTAAAAAGAGAATAACAGGTTCATCAATTTGGGATAGACATGATGCAGTACCAGACTTAGAAGTAGCAGAACCAAATGAAAATTTTATTGAAAAAGAAATTAAAATGTTTATTACGGAGCCTTTAAGTCCCGAAATATAAATATATTTGAGTATTGGAATTCAAGTCCATTTACAAATATAAAAGCTGTAGCAATAAAATATTTATCAGCCCCACCAACTAGTATATCTAGCGAACAGCTTTTTAGCGCTGCCGGGCAGCTGTATTCTGATAGACGAAGCAATTCACATGGTGTGAATGCGGAAAAATTTCTTTTCTGTCATTGCAATATCAAACTTTTTAATTTTAAATATTAAATTTTAAGTTTGTTTTTCTATATCAACTTAAAAATCGATCAACTATTTTTCTTTGACTATAAAATATAGTACAAATATTTTATTCTTTTTTTGTACTTAAAATAGTACAACTATTTTCCAAATATTATTTTTTAAAAAAATATACCTATGAATTTTTATTTTAGTTTATGTTTAATAACTTTTTGGTTTAAATTTATTGCCCCAGATGAAAAAGTTCATTTATGATCATACACTGTCATATATGGTTTCATGTATGAACATATATGGTTCCATTTAGGGGCATATATGTACATATATGTAATGTATATGATCATATATGGGTAAATACATGCAAAGGAAAAGTTCATATATGGATATGTATGACACAATATATGATAATATATTGCATATATTGGTTCATATATTGCTTTATATATACCTGATATCTCCATATTTGAATTCATATATTATTTTATATATGGGCAATATGTTTTTTAATGTTTTTTTTATTTTTAACCAATTATCGTCGCTGTACTAATTCATGACAAAAATATTTAAAAGAAAATAAATTTTAAAGATTTCATAATTTATAAAGACGATAGTACAGAATGAGTTAATGAGATAAACGTTTTTTATGATTTTTATTTTAAGTATAATCTTGAATCTAATTGAGCTGTTTACGCAGTTTTTTTGTAATCTATGTTTCAGTATATCTTAAACATTTAATACTGCTTGCCCTACACTTATTTTACTATTTATTTGCATACAATTCATGAAACATGTTTTGGTTCATATGAAATATCTCACTTGAATCTAAAGAAATATCAATATCATTTGATGTGCTTAATTCTGAATCGGTAGTACCTAACATAACTAACCATCCCGCTTTTGGCGGGACTATCTCGCTTTTCAATATAATTTTTTCTCAATAGAATTTTTACAAAAAATAAAATGATTTAAAAACGGTCAACATATTATAAATTTTTGAGCTTATATGAATACGTATGAATTTATCAGTAACATGTTCTTGGAAGTTTAATAGAAACATTTTCTTTTAATAAAAAGACAATATTTTTGACAAAAACTTAAAAAATTGCCTTTTTATACGAGCATGTAGGAAAAGTAATAATATATGACCATATATGAACATTCATATATGATCATATACCCTCAAATTTCGGATCCGAGCATATATGAATTCATATATGAACTAATATATGTGGCCATATATGACAATATATGAACATTTTCACCTGGGTGATATAAAAAAACAATTTATATTTTTTTTTTTTATTAAAACAAAAAGTTCGGCTTCGGCTTCGGCTTCGGTTTTTTTTTTTTTTTTTTAAAAGAGAGGCAACACTCAGGAAATACTTCCTATATATTTAGTGTGTTGCTTTCTTTGGAAAGGGATAGTATAGAGATGAAAGGTGGGGAAAGATGAAGGGCTTCAGACATGGCAACACTGTAATTGCGCGAGATGATTAGTCTTAGAACAGTTGTTGCTCGCCACCTGATGGAGGTTGGCGAACTTATTGAAGCTTTTTGGTTCATAGCCCTGATTCATTATTTTACTTCGGTGGGGTTAATTGCTATGGGAACACCGAAGGTGGACATTGCGATACGTATGAGGGATAGAAAAAACTCATACATATTATTTTTTTAAGTTGCCGGCACCGGGGATCGAACCCGGGACCTTCTGTGTAAAAGTCCAACGCGCTAACCATTACACCACAACGCCCACAACATTGATATTATGGCCGAAGTTCGGCCTCGGCTTCGGCCGAAAAAAATGAGTTCGGTCGGACACTAATGTTCATTCAACATTTTACTAATTGAATGAAGAAATTTTAGTATCATTCATTTAATACAAAGACGTTTGACATTAACACATACATAAAAACGCAACACACAAGCAATAACAAAGAATAAAAACTCTAGTTTTTCTTTTGTTGTAGACTAATTATATAAGTGGTTTGCTTTTGTTTTATGTAAATATTTCAGGTATATTATGACAACTTTCGTTAATCATTTGACTAAATGAATGAAAGCAAATCTTTCTTCATACACCATTTTACTAAAAAATTGAGAAAATTTTGAATCATTGAAGAAATAATTCATTTAAAATAGAATTCATTCATATTATTTAAAGCTTTTAAGAATTAAGAATTTAAGAATTCATTTCTGTTAAGAATTCATTTCTTAGGAATGATTTTTCGGTATGAAATTTGAGTAAAACTTCATTAATTTTACAAAATTGAATTAAGGAATTAATAATTTTTAACCTTTGATTGTAAGCGTTATTTGTATGTAAAGTATGAACATCTAAAAGGGTAAATATCCAAAATAAAAACAACTTAAAAATATATTATAAAAACTTGGCTGTGATCATCAAAGATTTAAAAGAGAATTATGAGCAAAGCATTATTTCATCGCATTCAATTTATTTGTTAAAATTACATTACTGACTAATAAAATCTACTAAATACTGATACATTTATATTTTATGCTTCCATTTCTTAAGAAAAGGCCATCAAGTCCTTGAAACTTTTCAAAATTATAAACAATGTTGTTTTGGTAATACGGACCAATTTTCATCAAACTCTTATTATGATATTACATACACATGAGGGCGGATCAATAAGTCCGTGACTTTTTGAATGAAACACAGTTTTTCTTGCAAAAAAAAAATTATTTTTCAACATAATCTCCTTTTAGCTCAATATATACTCTTATACTCTTCGATCGGCCAACAACATATCGTGGATTTTTTCGACATTTTCGGGTGTATTGACCTGAATTGGCCGTCCAGAACGTTCAGCGTCATTTGTACTTGTGCGACTACAATGAAAGTCAGTAAACCACTTTTTTACCATTAAAATCGATGGTGCAGAGTCCCCATAGTATTTATCAAGTTTTTCCATGGTTTGATTAACGGTGTTTTTCGTAAAAATAATGTTTAATGAGCACTCGAAATTCACTTTTTTCCATTTGTAAAAAAATCCAAGAAGTTGTATGTATTGAACAGCTGTTAAACGCAAAGTAAATGACGGACCTTGCTCAAAATTTGACAGTAGTCTATTAACAAGTGGTAGGTAGTTGATGGGAGCAGTGTTACATTAGATGTAACTACTAGGGAAGCTCGAAAAGTCAGGGACTTATTGATCCGCCTTCGTATTCTTAAAGATTCCTTACTAACATTTATTATTTGATTTTAATCGAAAAAAATCAACTTTATCAATTTGAATTGATTTTTAAAATTAAAACAAAAAAAAAAAAATACAGTAATTGTTACCAGTTAACTGTTATTTTATAAATCCCCTTTAAAAACAAGTCAAAAATCCATTATTAATGAACGAAATATTATTAGTAATGAATACTCGTATCACCATAAATTTACAATTGTAAAGCATTAACAAGTATATTTTTCGTACACGCATTTTAAAAAATCAAAATAACAGTTATTTTTTAACAGTCATTCTAAAAAATCAAAAATAAAAGTTATTAATAAATGAAAATGGAAATTATTCAAGTTCGAGGCCATACTCTATATTTCTTTTTTAGGATATTGTCCTAACAAATAATCTATATAGTTTCTGTTTTCAAATTTATCCTTTGACCCTTTCAGGAATGTGTTGATAGATCTATTTCGGGAATTTTCTAGGTTCCCATCATCAGAACAGGTTTTGAAAGAGGTAACATGCCAAACATCAAACATTCATATAAACTAGATTACTCACTACATGAGAAATAATATTTATTATATGAGCTCGAAGTGAAAAAGATTATCACCATTGATCCTTTGATATGTACATTAGAGTGGGTCGCACCCCATACAAAATAAAAAGTTGTGCCGGTCACCCCCTAGAATTAAAGATAATTTGAAGAAGATTTGAAAAAAAATTTTTTTTTTGCCACGCCCCTTGACCCCGCGCATTTGGTTTTTATTTCCTGTGGCTCCATTTATAGTCCGATCGTAACGTGTGATATATCATTGTTTTTGGAATGACAACGGCTACATTTTCTACTTCGATCACTTTTGACTCTGACGTCAAAATCTAGAAGTGACTTCTGGAAACTCGATTTGGTACTCGAGGGTGGTAGAAATCGAGTTTCCAGAAGTCACTTCTAGAATTTGAATTTTTTAAAATTAAATTCATAACTGTTGGGGTCTCTGTCAAAAATTACTCATATAGACTTTAAAAATTTCCATAAACTTAAAGTTTGATATTTTTCTGTCATTTTTTAAAAAAAATTATCTAAAATTTTGTAAATAAAAAGCACACAACTTTTTTTTGTTGACATAAAAATTTTGTTTATTAAAAGTTTTTTCTTTAAAATATGTTTTATTTTCGTCGTTTTTAATAATGAACAGTTTTTAATAAATTGTTTTGAATTGTTTTGTATCTCAGACAACAACTTCGGAACTCTAATAAATACAAATTTTAAATAATTTATAATAATTATTATTGTATTTTTAAAACCATAACATTTTTTTTCAATCTGATCCAAAATGAATAATAATTTTGCAAATAAAAAACTAAAATGATTAAAACTAATAAAAAAAGGTATTTCTGAGTACAATTGTATAACATTTAAAAACCGGTTAACCGTTTTTTTTCAAATTCCAGAAAACAAAACCTGTTTTTCAATATTTCAACTATTCTAAAAAACTGAAAACCGGTTTTCGAAAAATGTCGAATAATCTATCACTTTTTTCCCCTCACATTTTTGGTTCCCAGAAAGGGACTGTTTTAATTTCCCAAGGTCCCGCTCTATAAAAATAAAAAATAGTAAATTGTTTTAAATTAGTTTAAAAAGCATTTTATTAAAAAGCCTAAAATAAAATAATAAAAATTATATCAAACTTGTATAAAAAGACGATAGTAAAAGAAATACTTAAATACTGCAAAAACAATTTTAATTGAACATTTTAAGAAGAACTTGGATTTTTAATTTTAGCTTTGAAATGTTAATTCCGTAAAAAGATTTTTTTAATCAAGAAAAAGTATACATGTTGATTCGACAATATGTGATTCACTTTGTCAGTATCGATTCCTCCAACTAAGAAATGCAGTATAAATAACTAATAATATCGTAAAAATAACTGACAAATTTTTACTACAAAAATGTTGAAGCAACTGTAACAACTACTACTGTTTTTTAACAGTTATTGCAAAGTATACAGTATACGCAAAGTCAAAATTCCAAACGGTACTCTAGTTATGACGATTTAATGCATTGGAGATACAATAAAATTTTCTAATTACACTGTAAAGGTAAAAATAAAAATAAAAAACTAATATAACTGTAAAAAATATTACTTGAGCCAGAGTACACACTAAAAATTTTTTATATAAATAGAACATTTTAGGTCTTCAAAATTTAGTAACGTCATGATGCTTGTTAGGAAAAGACCTAACCACGTGGTTGATTACTAAGAAGACAAGAATGGAGCAACATTGATTATTAATAGGTTTTTTGTTAAAGTTCTGCCTATTATATAGGCTCTAGCTTTTCTAAAACTTCGGGTTCTGATGAGATCTTTAGCCAGATCGAAATACTAGTATCAACCTAGCTAATATGTTTGATTTGCTTTATTTTTGTAAATATACGGAGGTTGAAAGCTCGTTATAAATTGAAAATAACATAAAAATAATCTCGATGTATATAAAAACAAAAAATAACTAATATAACTGTAAAAAATATTACTTGAGCCAGAGTACACACTAAAAATTTTTTATATAAATAGAACATTTTTGGTCTTCAAAATTTAGTAACGTCATGATGCTTGTTAGGAAAAGACCTAACCACGTGGTTGATTACTAAGAAGACAAGAATGGAGCAACATTGATTATTAATAGGTTTTTTGTTAAAGTTCTGCCTATTATATAGGCTCTAGCTTTTCTAAAACTTCGGGTTCTGATGAGATCTTTAGCCAGATCGAAATACTAGTATCAACCTAGCTAATATGTTTGATTTGCTTTATTTTTGTAAATATACGGAGGTTGAAAGCTCGTTATAAATGGAAAATAAAAATATATTTCATTTTTAGATTTGCAATTTTTTAAAACGAAACTACACAGTTGAGAATCTGCAGATTTTTTTGAAACTTGAATATGTTGTTGAGGACAAAAAGTATTAGATACGTATTTTTTTTTAGGTGCGCAATCGCACGTTTAGGGGTTAAAAAGTTGAGTCAAAAATTACAACATTTTTGTAGGAAATCGTCTAAAATTTAAGACATTCAGAGTTTTTGTAAGAAGTATTAAAGTGCTCGAAAAATTAAAATTTTGATAACCTGGGCTGGGCCCACAGCATAGGCAATACACCCCTTGACAAAATTAAATAAACATGTTGGTTTGAGTTCAAAATAACATATAATATGTTGAACTCAAACCAACATTTTCCCATATTTATTTAAAAAAAAAATTTAAAACGATTGTTCCAAGGTTACCATATAATTAATTAAAAAAAATGTTTAACATTTTTTAATAGCACTGTTTTGAAAAATTATTAATTTATAGAAATAAGAACAGCGTTATAAAGGTTATAAGCTGATTTGGTAAGGGAAGTATGGGCAATTTTTTTGAATGAGAAAAATTTGTTGTGCAGTATGTACTTTTTATGTAAAATTAAAAGATCGGAACAATAACTTTCTGAACTTTATAAAGAGAGAATTGTAAAAAATTAGCTAATTATTTTCAACAAACAAAAAATTCATTAAAGATGAAATGTATATATCATTAAAGATGAAATGTATATAAAGAAATTGAAAATAAAGAAATTTAATTGAAAAAAATAAAAAAAAAAAAAAAAAAATTGATTCGAAAGTTTTGCCATATTATAATTTTAAAAAATTGTCTAAAAACATCAACATTTTTAAAAATTTCTCAAAAATCTTAAATTCGTATAGATCAATTGATAGATATTTTCTTTATCAATAAATACAAATTATAAGTGTACAAATACTACAGAAACAGCTTTTTGATACACCGTTACATCTCTACAAAATTTCGTCAAAAAATTACCACGGGATCGATGAGTGGTATAAAATGGGTTAAGCGATTTTTAAATTTTATTTTAAGGAAAAGACATCGATATCTCTTTTGAAATGACTTTATTTATTGTTTATTTTTCGAAACTCAACGCTAACAATGAAGGCCGTTCATTTTCACACGATGTTTATTAATGAAATTTTAAGATTCGAGTCATATAAAGGGTGTCCCAAGAAGAGCGCAATTTTTAAATTTTAAATAAAACACAGATATTTAAAAAAAAATCGTGAAACTTTATTATATCGTAAAGTAAACAGAATGAGGTTATGTATGGAACAATATATCGTGCAGATGGCCGCCGCGGCTTTGCTGGCATGCACGCGATCTTTTAATGAAATTTTCAATGACCGTTTTGCATGAATGCTGCGGTATTTCATTAATGCAGCGTCCAATTTCCTCTTTTAAGGCTTGAGTCGTCGTCGGCTTATTCGCGTAAACCATCGACTTCAAAAAACCCCAAAGAAAAAAATCTAATGGTGTTAAATCGCACGATCTAGGCGGCCAATTCTGATCTCCAAAACCCGAAATAACACGACCGGGAAATGACTGATGCAGCAATTGAATTGTTTCTCTGGCTGTATGACATGTGGCGCCGTCTTGTTGGAACCACATGCCCTCCACATTCATTTCTTCAATTCTAGGCAAGAAAAAACTGGTTATCATTTCACTATACCGAACACCATTGACTGTTTGCGCTTGACGTGCCTCATTTTCATAAAAAAAGGTCCAATGATTCCTCCAGCCCAAAAACCATACCACACAGTGACACGTTGAGGATGCATTTGCTTCTCGTGAATCACTCGAGGATTTTCCTCACCCCAAATGCGACAATTCTGCCTATTGACGAAGCCATCAAGATGAAAATGGGCCTCGTCACTGAAGATGATTTTTGCGAACTGTAGCCGCAAAACTTTCACCATTTTGGTAAAACAATTTCACAATGAGAATGCGTTGTTCATTCGTGTAGCGCTCCATTTTTACTAACCTCGTACCTTCTAATAGCAAACAATAACAATTGTTCAAATGTCAAACAATGACACTTCGAATATTGCCAGATTTAAAAATTGCGTTCTTCTTGGGACACCCTTTACTATAACACTAAACTACAGATGGCAGTATAAGTTAAAGGTTGTTACCTAAAAATGAACGGGAGTACACTCAGGAAATTAAGAAGGTAGAAATTAGTAAACATAACAGTTGAAATAACTACAAATGCAGTCAAAAAGGCGATTACTGTATTTGTCATAAAAATTACTAACCATGTAGTCATTTTTAACTATTGATAAAACAACTACAATAGTTGTAAAAAACACTACAAAGCGGTCAAAAACAACTAACCTTAAATGAATGCATAAACCATAAAAACGAGAAACAAAACAATGAACATAAAACGACTACATAAGTTGTAATAACTACTGTTTTTAAAAGTTATTTTTTCGGTATTTCAAAAATTTTTTTTTTGATAAAAAAAAATACAAGTTTGATATAATTTTTATTAAAAATAAAAAAAAAGGTATTTTTTCCGACCTTTACTCACTACTCATGTAGTGATGTTTGGCATGGGATTGTTACCTCTTTCAAAACGTGTTCTGAAGATGGGAACCTAGAAAACTCCCGAAATAGATCTATCAACACATTCCTGAAAGAGTCAAATAATAAATTTGAAAACAAAAACTCTATAGATTATTTGTTAGGACAATATCCTAATAAAGAAATATAGAGTTTGGCCTCGAACTTGTATGACTTGAACTTATGATAAAAATTTGTATTTCCTACATCCTATTTAAAATGCGAAGTCAAATTTCCAAGTTATAACGTTTTTATGCATTAGATATACAATAACATTTTCTAATTATTATTTGCAAACTATGAACATATCAATAACAAAAATAATAACAAATATACATAAACTAACGCAGAAAAAACTAAAATTGATTTTCAATTAAAATATTTGTTGATTCAATTAAACGTTTAATGAATTCGGCCCTATTAAGTAAATTGTAGTAATAATTAAAATAATTTATAACTATTTAATTGATTTTATTTTGAATTAAGGTTTTAATCATATCTATTAAAAATTTAATTGAATATGGTTTTCATTTTCAAAAAAATTTGTTGTAGATACTATTAAAACTTTAATTAAAATTTTGCAAAAACAAACAAAAGCTTAATTGACATTTTTTTTTTGAAAATAATTTTTTCTGTCAAATGAGAATTTTTAAAAACTTGACATACATTTATTACTCTAAGTAACTAACATACATTAAATGTTTACTGCAAAATAATTGTTTTGGTAGTTGTTTACTAAAGTACTAAATTAACTACTCAAAACAACTGTTACAGGAGTACAGTATTTTTGGTTAGTTTTTTTTTGAAATGACTGTCTGACATAGTAGTTTTCCATTTTCTAATAGAAAAATGACTACAATAACAGTTAAAACAACTAATACTGTTTACTACCCGAATGACCTACATGTAGTTACTGTAATAATATTCTGAGTGTAGAGATTCTACTCATGAACAATAAATTAATTTCAAAAGATATTTCGATGTGTTTTACTGAAAATATAATACAAAAATCGTTGACAATGCAAATTTAAAAATTAAATATCATTTTATTCTGACCTACTCTTTCAAACCAGAATATATCACTGAAATCTACAACCCAAAATTGGTGTTTTAGTGTGTCAATTTCACGTACTCACAGCGTTATTATTTGCAAACTACTAACATATCAATAAAAACAAATATGAACTAAACGAGAATTTTTAAAAACACGATGCAATCTTCTATTTTTGATGGCTAACAAAAATTACCTGCTTACTGCAAAATTATTGTTTTGGTAGTTGTTTACTAAAATACTAAAATAAGAAGTTACTGTTTAAAAATACAATAATACAAAAGTATTATTTCATTGAAAAACAACTGTTCATTAAAAACAGTCAGTTTTAGTGTAAAACTTTTTTGAATGCTCCCCCAATAAAATAGTAAAATCCAAATAGCTGGTTGCAGAACAGCTTATACTGTATTATAACAGGTTCTAATTTCTGTTCTGTAACTGGTTCTTTTTATATGGAGTTTGTCCTATTTGCAATAGGTTATTTACCGTCAAACAAGAACAGATTGCATTAGAACCTTACATTTCGACTCCCAGGAATCTGTTCTAGAACCGGTTCCATGTAACCGGTGATAAAAGAAGTTGTTCTAGAACATGTTGAAAGGTAATCTGTTATAAAACATTTTGCTGGGCCTAATTGGTATTTAAATATGTACGTTGAGAAAAGCGAAATTAAATCGTAACCACTGCCGCCAACTTTAACGATGTGTCTCCATTTCGACGACCTTTAAAGTGAAATGACGATTTTACAAAATTTATTGTATGGAAAATAGCGATTTTTAAAAATTAAAAATTTTAACATATTATTGAATTTTTACAGTTTTTAGCCTATAATTTACTGACAAAAATTTTCAAGTTTCATTTTAATGACAAAACACGTTAAGAAAATGTAATAAAATTATCGTATCTCAAAACAAACAAAAATCATTCATTTACCTATTTACCTAAATAAACTTCATCATTTTAAAGATTTATTATACATTATTTTTATTTAATTAAAAAAATAACGAAAACCAAAAAAAAAAAAAATATTTTTAGAAGGAAAATCCAAAAATGTTAATTATCAAATTTTCGTCAAAATTACTGAGACGGTTTCAGACCCATAAAAAATGCCATAAAAAGCGAAAAATTTGCTCTTATCACATTTTTCTTTAAAAATCTGTATTTGAAAATTTATTTTTCAGTTCAGTTAGGGTAACTTTTGTAAAATGTATTTCAGTTGCTAAGAAAAAGGAAGATAAGAAATTAATAATACCTAAATCGATATTGTCTTAATACAGAATATTAAAATTTGTAAAAATATTTTCAATCTCCGAAACTATTGTTGCAAACCCCAGAAAATATTAAAAAACAAAAAGTAAAACTATGATCTAAAATTGCGATTTTGTTCTAAAAAGTACAAAAATATGCTCAAAAATACGACTTTTTATAAAAACTATGCTTCCACACAGAGAGTATTTCTTGAACAAGTTTTAATTAAATTTTTTCAGCCGAAAATTTTAGAAAATGCAGCCATTATCCTTTTTTAACTTCTTTAATTGAGCGCCAAGCTATCTATTCAAAATAATTTAAAATGCCTGAACTTTTAACAGTTTTCTTATATGACATTCAAAACGCTTGAAAGGAATACAATTAAGTCAAATTTCCATGTGTGATTTGAGTACTGGGTACCTTTGTGTCGATTGAAAAAATTTCCAGCTCCTATCAACATCTAAAAGTTCTCGAACCACATAGTTTTAAATCTGTTTGGTTGTTCCATGTAAACATAAGGGCAACTATGTAAACATAATTAGAGATGGGCAAAGGGTAAAATAGGTAAATTGGGTAAAAATTGGTAAATACCTGGGTATTTACCAAAAAGGTGGGTATAAACTATGTTGTTGCTTTCCGTTGCCAAACTGCGAACAAAAACAATATCTGGCTTAGAAACTAGAAAATTTATTACCCCTTCACTACGAATGTTGCTTCACCCGTCACACTGGAGATGCAAGCACCTTGCGGACTTCAGTTGCATAGTAATATCGTTTGCTGTTTCATTATATAGTTCGTTTAGATACTTAGTGGAAATTGCTTTTCTGCTTGGCAATTTATATAAAGGTTACAATTCTTCAAAAAATTAAAAATGGAGCACCAGATACACTAATAGCCTTGGACAGTTTCTCATGAAGGTCCTCTTTATACTCATCAAACATTATTTGGCATAAGTTTGATGATTGGAGAGAATTCAAAGAGCTTAAAACATCACTGGACTGAGTCGAATTTTCCATTGAAATTGTTGTCAGTTCACCTGGATTCGTTTGATCAATAACTCGTTTCACCAAAACGGGACATTTTAGACATTTCATTAAATGTTTTGTCATTTTATTAACATTTCCCTGTTTATAAACCTTGTCACAATATCTGCAAACAACTGCGTTTGTGTTGCTTCCACTTGTTGCAAAATGCTTCCATATTTTTAGGCCTTCCCATGACTGAACATAAAAATGATTAATGTTTATTGTTGCATTTCATCAATATTACCTTCACTAATAAATACATACCTTCTCCACAATTTTAAGTCAATTTAATCCACTTTAATATAGTTTTAATTCGATTTTATCCGCTTTTAATATTTAACAACACACGTGCTATTGAAAACATTAAATCAAATTACTAATGTCAAATGAAGTTTCAGCTGATTGACAACTAGAGCTTGCTAGATGTTGCATTTCAAATAATTTTTATAAATACCCAAATAAATTCCCAAAAAAGGTATTTATCTTTTATTTACCCGGTATTTACCCATGCATCGGGTAAATACCGGGTAGAATCCCATCTCTAAACATAATGGCAACTCCTAAAATACATATTTTTAAAATAAAACTTTTTCATAAAAATTTATTTTCTTAAAAATCGATTATATTTTTTGCTTACAAAATATTCAGAATAAATTTCGAAAATGAATTCCACTATTCAGTAGCCCATACAATAGACTTTCTAATGCATTTGGTATAAAATTGTTTGGAATTGTGTTGAAAAAGACAATAAATGTATGTCCACCAAAAATCAATGATTTCTTTGTATTTGAACACGCCTATCTCGCCTACTATATGTTGAATAGGGTGGTGCGATTAGTATGGAAGGAAAAAAATCTTAATGGGAGCTTCGCGTTTCTGATTCTTGGGATTGTGCTGAGCAAAAAAGTCCACTAGACCATACGTCTACGGTGAAAATCGAGCTTCCACATTTTGACTTTACGGCAAAGAAGCCCTATTTTGAAATGAAAAATTATCCCCATAAACGCCACCCACAAATATGATTGATGCATTAATCTGCTAGAGAATCTTCCAAAGAAGAGATTGATACCATAATCTTGGATAAGCTCCTCCTACTTCCTGAGATATGTCCGTCCCACACATTGTTACTTTCACAAAATACGGAAAAAAGCACTATTTTGAAATTAAAAATTAACCCCTTAAACAGCACCCACAAATATGATTGATGCATTAATCTGCTAGAGAATCTTCCAAAAAAGAGATTGATACCATAATCTTGGATAAGCTCCTCCGACTTCCTGAGATATGTCCATCCCACACATTGTTACTTTCACAAAATACGGCTAAAAAGTCAAAATGTGGAAGCTCGATTTTCACCGTAGACGTATGGTCTAGTGGACTTTTTTGCTCAGTACAATCCCAAGAATCAGAAACGCGAAGCGCCCAATGAGATGTTCAAGCCGCCCCACCTTAATGTTGAAATATATGAAAAAATTTATTTTTCGACATTGAGTTCAATGGAACAATAAGTGCACAAAATTACATTCTAACAAATATATTTTTCTATTTTATTTTGATTTTCACTCAAATGGTGAAAACTATCCCAACTTCAAGAGGAAGAATAAATTCGAACTAACTTTTCAAACCTTTTTGGCGATTTTGTTTATTCTACTTTCATTTCCTATTGGAACCATTGAGACTGGTTTTTCTTGTTGCATAGTGTAATAAGTATACAGAGTATAAGAATAAGTATATTTTTCATGTGCATAGAGTTAAATGTCAAGTACAGAAGAAGATAATTTTCTATCTTCAGAAGAATTTTTAACGATTTAATTTGACAACAGTTTCGATGAATAGAAAAAAAAACATATTTAATTTGTCTACGGCTATGTTTACAAATAGACTAATGAAGCCTTAAAGTATGAATAGAACGTGGGGGCAAATTTATAACAACAGCACCCCTTTCACTGTCAACTACACTTACGTCCACATTAGCATTTCCACTAAAAAAAAAACAGAAAAAACAAATCAAGGTCAATGAATTATTTATTCCTTAAAATTTCAATAAATCTTACCTATTGAAGAGCACGCAAGAAATTGTACCATCTGGACGTAAATAAGCTATACTATCAATATTAACATTACTGCGAACAGCTTCAATATGTATTGAACCTTCGGGTATAAATTTCGAGAAATGACCCATAGTGTAAAACATGGGTTGTTTAAGGATTTCGGTAGGATCTAAATAAAAAATAGGCATTAGGATTATGTTTGCAATTTTTGTTTTGTTTTGTCATATGTATATCCTACTTGAAGTATCTATAATAACAGGAGCATCTACAGTATTATCAACATAATTTGGTCCACCATCTTGATCAAGTATTAAATTCCAATCAATCCAACCATTAAAGCCATGTTTTAAATTTTGCAAAAAGGATCTGGCATACTTTTCACCACGATACCATGAACCCAACACAGGAGCATCCTTTTGCCAGGGTTTATCACCAATACAAGATTCAGTTATCAAGATTATTTTTTCAGGATATTCTTCTAAAGTCTTATCAATAAAACTGGGTTTAAAAATTTCATCCCAATACCAATGAACGGCAAAGGCATCTAAATAGTCAATTGAATCGGAACGTTTAGCTGTCATCTAGTCGAAAAATAAATTATTTTTATCAGTATCTAGCAACAATTACTATTTGCAGATTATTTACCATATGATACCACTTGGGTATAGTATGGCGTTGATCATCATTGCCGAAAATTATTAAATCTTTGAATTTTGAATTTCTTATAGTTGGTCCCAAATTTTCACTTAACCATATAGCTTGATTTGCAGGTGTCCAACCCAAACTCATAAACTTTACCAAAAGCATTAAAAATACACCATTCATAGGTTCATTTCCAGTCGATATGGCCCATACTGGTAAACCGTTTTCTTCCATTAACTCTAACCATTTTAAATGATAATCAGCCCATGTTTGATAATATTCTTTTTTTAAATGACTAAAACCAGTCCATTTATTATTCGATTTCATCCATTTGGGTGCACTCCAGGCAGCCCCTTTTATACGTAAATTCTTAGGATTTGAAACTTCCTTAAGGCGAAATATTTGTTCGGCTTTCTTTTGATCTCTGGGATCTAATTGAGTAAAATTTTTCAATTTAGTATCATTTTCGGGTTCTTCATTGTAGGCCCAGGGTGCTAAGTCGAAATCACAGCCACCAATAGACATACGTAACAAATTCCAACCAATTCCTTCGTCAGAGTAAAAAGATCTATGGTTTTGTGGAACATTTTGATAAAAAAAAGTTAGATTGTGAAATTGTTTGGAACACGTTAGGAGCAATTCACACGCTATCCACCCATACCTACTATTTCCCAGTATTATTGATACGTATTGTCAAATTGTAAATTCTCTTTTGAAACTGACATTTCATTAATATTGGGAAATAGTAGGTACGGATGGATAGTTAAGGATAGCGTGTGAATAAACCTTTAAGCGTTTTTGTCCTATCAATTGTAAAATAAATATGTATCCCTGTTCTAAGTTCCGCAGCATTTTTTAGTTTAAAATGATTTCTTGCATAGCACGAAATTAAAAATTAAGTTTATTTAATTTTCTTTTAATATATATCGACCTTTTTCAATTTTAAATTTTCTATTAGTTTTTTAAATTTCTCGATATCAGGCTTTTAAGGTCAGTTACTTATGGAAATAAAAGACTATTTACTTAATTTTTTTGGGGCTTAAAAAGAGAAAACATAAACGACTTGCTTTCGCAAAATATCATTACTATCCTGCTTACAAAAAACCAAAAATAAGTACATATGCATATTAGAGCGACTCAAGTTGTATGGAAGCGAAATTCGTACAAGGTGTACCCGTCTCAAAATGAACATTGGTATTTTTTATGATGACATCTAAAATATTTCGGCTCTAGCTTGACCTCTCGTGCGCTGGACCATTTTGAAAAAGGGTCCATTTTTGCATGTTTTGTTAATTTAAGAATCTGTCTCCTTACCAACATACACAATATGGGTATCATAAGAAAGGTTTTTTTAAGGCGCTGTATATACAATTTGTCCAAGGACGATCATCCATGTCCTTTTTTTAAGGATATTCTGTAAAAATAAACGGTTTTTGAGTTTTTTGTTCCGGGTTGTTTGTAATAAAAATGCCAAATTAACATATTGTAATCTTTATTCGATTTAATTAAATACGGGTCTCAGCTTTCTTTGAAATTCGTACTAGTTTGCGTTTTGACAACAATGCAATGGGTGGTAACTCTTCGTTTTAAATAGGACAATATGGGTATCAAATTTTTTCTTTTGCCAAGTACATCATCTTTGTATGTAAATAATTTAGATTTTTGCAAATTAGATGCATTTTACACGGTGCTCTGGAAAATATATAAATGCAATTTTGTGGTAGCTCTAATATGATAGCGGATTTAGTTTCTAGATCATGTATGGATGAAAATAGGACTAAAGAAAGAAACAAAAAAATGATCCACGACTTTTTGGCCACCAAAAATTCGTGGAACCTTTCTTATGATACCCATATTGTATATGTTGGTAAGGAAACAGATTCTCAAATTAACAAAACATGCAAAAATAGACCCATTTTCAAAATGGTCCAGCTCACGAGAGGTCAAAGCTGGAGCCGAAAAAAGTCCAAGGTTCATTTTTAGGAGGGTACATCGAGCACTTTGTTTGGTGAGTCGCTCTAATGCATATATGTACTTACTAGAAGTGAAAAATAATGAGTCTAAAAATAGATTTAAATCATTTTAGATCAATTTTAGATCATTACTTTATACTTAAAATAATGATACAAAATAAGTACTAATGGGTAACGCATTAATGGGAAAATTAACTAGTTATTAGTGAGGCCTTTTTATTCGTGTTAAAGTAATGCAACGACTGACAAACTGGGGTCCCAGGTTCGAATTTTAGACCCTTTATTTTTGTCCATACTAGTAAGCATATATTTTGTGATTTTTCGTGAGGTGTTCATTAATGAAATTTTTTTTTTTATTAGATTACAAAATCGGGTTAGAAGCAAAAAAATGGCTAGCATTCAAAATTTTATATGCAAAAAGTTCCCTATTTTGGGTGGTCATATTGCAGCTCGCGGGGGTCTGAAAGGTTCAAAATTAAAACTTAAGCTCGATATTACGTCACTTATGCCTGTTTCAAATTTCATTACAATCGGGCTACTAAGTAAGAAATGGCCGAATTATTTCCAACATTTTTATGATACATCCCACTGTGCAATGGAATCGGAGGTCATTAACTACCAGGGAAGCATAAGCAGAAATGTGCATATGTATTAAAGAATTTAATCATTTATTGTTCAAACAAAGTGCGAACATTGTTATCTGAGCCAGTCTACTTCGCGCTAAAATTTTAGATAAATTCGTCAAAATGTTATTATATTTTGAATACTAAATTAATAAAAGCAACATTTTAAAAAAATTACTATGCTTTCTGTACTATATAAATTCAATTCTTATACTAAATAATGATAAAAAAAACAATATTCTGAAACGAGTCACCCGGGTGAGTTTCAGGACGACGTAGAAAAATTAAAAAACTAAAAAGAAGAATTAGAAAGAATATTCGAATTTTTAATAATTTATCAGTTTCTGTCTAAAAATAAAAAACTTAGTAACTAAGTCGAAAGCATTATATGTTTTGACCAAAAACCGTAAAGTTTTCAATGATTGAAAATCTATAAAACCCACCCGGGTGGGTTTCAGGAGTGCGAAGGTTAAAATAATGATAAAAATAAGTAACTATGGGTAATGTATAATTTTTGGTATTAAAATAAAGGGAAAATAAACTAGTTCTATTATTTGTGTAAAAGTAATGCAGTAAGTAAGCTGGAGTCATTGCTGGTATTGAGAAAATTAGTGACCTGTCATTACCGTTTCTACACTGGGTACTATTGTTTTTTTGAAAACCATCGAAAAATTTGTCTGAAGGTGATTCAAAATGAATAATATTTCAAGTAAAAACTAAAATTATATAAATTTATAAAAAAGCTATTGTTGAGTGTAATTGTATAACTTTTAAAAACCGGTTAACTGGTTTTTTTTTCAAATTCCGAAACCGGGATTTCTTAAATTTCAACTATTTGGAAAACCAGAAAACCGGTTTTCGAAAAATTTTAAATAATCGATCAACCTAGTAAGTACCCAGCTAGAAAAATACGAACGGCAAAGCATTGGCCCAGTGTTTTCAACGGTGGTATGAGCGTTGGCAGAGCGTTGGATTTCTGAAGATTTAAGTGCTTTGCCAACCCCAAAATTATAACACCGGGCAGGGCTTGGCCGTTCCTTTTTTAAAACGTTGGCAAAGCACTGGCAATAAGCGCTTTGCCAGTACCAAAACCAAAATTTTAAAAAGTTTGCAAAGCATTGGTAGAACAACCAATAAAGTGCTTTTTTAATGATAAAATAAGTGCTTTGCCAACCCCAAAATGATAACACCGGGCAGGGCTTGGCCGTTTCTTTTTTAAAATGTTGGCAAAGCACTGGCTATGAGTGCTTCGACAGTACCAAAATCATAATTTTAAAACTTTGGCAAAGCATTGGTAAAACAACTAATAAAGTAAATAATAAATTATTAAAAAAAAACTGTGTACTTATTATAATTTTTTTATAAAATTTTATTTTTAAAATTATAAAATTATGTAAAAAAAATATACATACAAATTCAATTTCTGCAATTAAAATAAAATTCAATTAAAAAAATCTTTTGTATTTTGTAATTTTTCATAGAGAAAATTGCAATTGATAAAAGAAAAGATTTTCTTTTAAAATTGGGTAAATTCAAATTTTTAAATTAAAAATTGTGAAACTTTCGAAAAAAGATTGATTTTTTTTATATTTGAAATAATAAAATTTAAATTATCCATTTGAAATTAAATTTTTTAATTAACCCAGGTGAAAAAGTTCATATATGATCATATATTGTCATATATGGTTTCATGTATGAGCATATATGGTTCCATATATGAGCATATATGAACATATATGTAATGTATGGGAGCATATATGGGTAAATACATTTAAAAGAAAAGTTCATATATAGATATGTATGACACCATATATGATGATATATGATAATATATTGCATATATTGGTTCATATATGCCATATATCTCCATATATGAATTCATATATTATTCCATATATGATTAATATGTTTTAATTTTTGATCAGATATGACCATATATGAGGATTATTTTTTTTTATTTTTAACCCTTACTCTGCCGGTCTACGAATTCTTAACAAAAATATATAAATTAATGTTTTATTAATTTATAAATACGATTGCAGAGAATGAGTTATTAGGGAAAACGTTCAAAGTTAATATTTTAATTTGCGATTTTATACAAAAGTTCTGAAAAAACATTAAAAAATTAAAAAATTCCAAATGTTAAACTCACTCGTAATGGGTTAATGAATGAAGATATATTACTCTTTGAAAATACATTTAAAGCACTTTTTCGATGATGCCAATCCATTCAAAACTTTTGTATAAAATCGCAAAACAAAACTTCAAATTTGAACCCCTCCCTCCCGAATAAGGTTCATTAAAAGATTTTACCATCGGCAGATTCAACGTGGAAAAGTTTCATTAATTTTGGAAACATTCGCCTAAACTTTATTTAAGCCAAAGTTTTTGATCTCAGTATTAAAAATCTGGTTATACCAGATGAATTAATTGGATTAATTTATTTTGTTATATTTTTTATATAAAAAATAAAATATTTTCCCACATTCCCATTTTTAGTTGTGTTTCAGAATAATTTGAAAGCTAAACAGAACTATTTAAATTTTAAGATACAATTAAAAATGGTGTAGAATATTCTTATATTGAAGTATATTTTAAGTTCCCAGGTGAAAAAGTTCATATATGATCATATATTGCCATATATGGTTTCATGTATGAGCATATATTGTTCCATATATGAGCACATATGAACATATATGTACTGTATGGGAGCATATATGGGTAAATACATTTAAATGAAAAGTTCATATATGGATATGTATGACACCATATATGATAATATATTGCATATATTGGTTCATATATGCCATATATCTCCATATATGAATTCATATATTATTCCATATATGGTTAATATGTTTTAATTTTTGATCAGATATGACCATATATGAGGATTATTTTTTTTTTATTTTTAACCCTTACTCTGCCGGTCTACGAATTCTTAACAAAAATATATAAATTAATCTTTTATTAATTTATAAATACGGTTGCAGAAAATGAGTTATTAGGAAAAACGCACCCCCTTTCCGGGGGGAGGGGTTTAAAGTTGAAATTTTGATTCGTGATTTTATACAAAAGTTCTGAAAAAAACAGGAAAAATTAAAAAATACCAAACTGACTCGTAATGGGTTAATGAATGGGGATATATTACTCTTTGAAAAGACATTTAAAACACCTTTCCGATGATGCCTAAGTAATGCCAATCCATTCAAAACTTTTGTATAAAACCCCAAAACAAAACTTCAAATTTGAACCCCTCCCTCCCGAATAAGATCCTCCAAAAGGTTTTACCATCGGCAGATTCAGCGTGGAAAAGTTTTATTAATTTTGGAAACATGCGGCTAAACTTTATTTAAGCCAAAGTTTTTGATCTCAGTATTCAAAAACTGGTTAAACCAGATGAATTAATTGGATTTATTTATTTTGTTATATTTTGTATTTAAAAAATAAAATATTTTCCCACATTCCCATTTTTAGTTGTGTTTTAGAATAATTGGAAAACTAAACAGAAATATTTAAATTTCACGATACAATTAAAAATGGTGTAGAATATTCTTATATTGAAGTATATTTTAAGTTTTTAAAAAAATTCCTGTATTCAGTAACATGTATATAGAATTATAATAGCTGTATTTTTTAATAAACAGAATATTTTTGGAAAAAAAAAATAAAAAAGCTTTTTTATATACGAGAATATAGGAAATGTAATAATATATGACAATATATGAACATTCATATATGTCCATATATGAGCATATATGTCCATATACCCTCAAATTTCGGATCCGAACATATATGGATTCATATATGAACTCATATATGGCAATATATGAACTTTTTCACCTGGGATTTTTAAAAAAATTCCTGTATTCAGTAACATGTATATAGAATTATAATAGCTGTATTTTTTAATAAACAGAATATTTTTGAAAACAAAACTAAAAAAGCTTTTTTATATACGAGAATATAGGAAAAGTAATAATATATGACAATATATGAACATTCATATATGAAGATTCATATATGAACATTCATATATGTCCATATATGAGCATATATGTCCTTATACCCTCAAATTACGGATCCGAACATATATGGATTCATATATGAACTCATATATGTGGCCATATATGACAATATATGAACTTTTTCACCTGGGAAATTAAGAATATTAGATATGAAAACGAGATTTATTTATGAACTGTAAAGTCCTACTTTGTAATTCACTTAAGTAAAGAATTGTATTATTTCTTATTGAATGATTTTGGTAATTTGAACAGAACTCATAATAGGCTTGCTTCAGTTAAGTTAATTACAAAAAACTGGATATATTTTTCAAGTACGATTTTCTTACTACAATTTTACTAAAGAAAGAAATTTGAAAATAAATGTCTTAAGTAACATTGGTGCCCTATGTTTATAACGTTATAAACATATATGTTTTAGTAAATCGAGCACTGGCAAAGCACTTTTGGCCAGCGTTGGGAAAGCGTTGTGAACAAGGGCTGTGCTACTGTTTTTATTATGTTAGCGGTTGTAAATTTTGTAAACAAGTACTGGCAATGCACTTTATGTCAATGTTGGGAAAGCGTTCTAAGCCAGTGATGTGCCAGTGCTTTTTTATTTTGACGGTTGTAAATTTTGTAAATCAAGTACTGGGCAAAGCACTTTTCACGAACGTTGGCAGAAAGTTCTGAGCCAGGGCTGTGCCAGTGCTTTTATTATTTTTACAATTGTAAATTTTGTTAATTAAGTACTGGCAAAGCACTTTTTACTTACGTTGGCAGAGCGTTGTAAATCAGTGCTTTGCCAGCACTTTATTTGTTGGATCATTGGCAAACAGTGCTCTGCCAGTGCTTAATTTTTCAGACCATTGGCAATTTCTGGCTGGGTAGTTACAAAGAAAAGGATTCGTTTTGCTTTTACCTAAATTTTTCTATTATTCGGATTGTTTCACTTTAGAATTTTTTAGATGTGGATTCGAAACTCAGAACAGAGCCGATTATTTACACTTACTTATACAGATGATCCTGTGTTGCCTGTGGAAGTTTTTCAAGTAAATAGGAAACAGCTCCGGTAAAAGAACCACCAAAACCTACAATCTTACGATACTGAATATTACGATTTATATTCAAACGTACCGTGCGAGTGGAAGCTAAAATATATAGGATATTTTAAAAGAATTTTGAAATGATAATATTATTACAAGGTCAACAGTATAATCAACTCACATCTTTTATTTGTTTGCATTGTTTTATTTTCCGGTTGAGAGTCCATACGTTGATCATAATCAAATATGTAATATTTCTTGAAAAGATTAAAAACACCTTTAGTAGTTTCAAAACGTAAGCCAGCCTAAGAAATTAAATTATCCATTAGAAATGTTGACTATTTACAACTATAAAAATCCTTTTAACCTTTGATGATGATACTAAAGAAAACTCATATTCATTTTTGGGAGAAGGATCATCTAAATAATCACAATAAGTGGATGTACAAACACAAACGCCTCCACTGGGAGTTTCACGCAGATCACATGGTGTGGTAACAGCTCCAACATAAGCTAGATAAATATATACAAATTTATAAATATTAAGTTCTATCAACCGAATTTATATAAACATTTTTGACATATAAACATTTTGATCATTTGAAATTGCTAAGTTTCACTTTTTTAAAGGGACCTTTATAGTCAGTTATAAGTCCATCTGACTTTTATGATAAAATAGTTATTTTTTTGACATTTGGTTTGTCTGTCAAAATTAAAAGTTATTTTTTGACTTCTACAAGGTGGCGCAAAAGTAATCCTCCTATCAGAAAATGCTATAAATTTTGCGATTGGCCCCTAATGTCAGTTCTGTTTTGACATTTGTGTAGTAAACACATGCGAAATACACGTTAATAAACAATGTTACGCTACACTGCTCCAGAACGCGGAGTATTGGTGACTATTTATTTGACCAATAATCGGTCGGTGACTTTGGCACAACGCGAATTTCGTCGCAGATTTCCTGGCCGTCCAACGCCTACTGGTGAAGCACTGCTACGTTTAGCCGCTCGCCTCGAAGAGACTGGCACAACACGAGATGCTGCCAGGCGTGGCAGACCCCGGAGTAGCCGTTCTGCAGAGAATATTGCTGCTGTAGCCGAGGATGTCATGGAAGCGCCGTCGACATCGACCAGACGACGTGCCACGCAAATGGGTATCAGTCGACGGTCTTTACAGCGAATTTTGGTACAAGATTTGAAGATGTTTCCGTACAAAGTCCAGACGGTGCATCATCTGTTAGCTGCTGACCGCCAATCGCGTGTAACATACGCTCAAGACATCCTTAATCACCACCAAGAGGAAGATGATTTTTCATCAAAAATAATCATGAGTTATGAGGCCCATTTCCATCTTAGCGGGTACGTAAATAAGCAAAATTTACGCTTCTAGGGCACTGAAAATCCGCGTGTAACCCACGAAGAGCCATTACACCCGCTCAAAGTCACTGTATGGTGTGCTGTTTTCGCTGGAGGAGTCATCGGACCTTTTTTCTTCGAAGACTTCGCGGGCCAAACGGTTACTGTGAATGGTGAGCGCTATAGAGCAATGATCAACGAGTTCTTTTTGCCGCAACTTGATGAATTGGGATTGGAAAACATGTGGTTCCAACAGGACGGTCCAACGGCACACACTGCACGTGCCACAACCGATATGCTGAAGCATGCATTTCCCGGGCGCCTAATCTCCCATTTTGGCGATTTGGACTGGCCAGCAAGATCGCCTGATTTGACAGCTCCAGACTTCTTTTTGTGGGGCTTTTTGAAGTCGCGGGTTTATGTCAAAAAGCCTCAGACTCTTGCAGCTCTTAAAGACAATATCCGTCAAGAATGTGAGGACCTATCGCCGGAAGTTTTGGCCAAAGTGATGGAAAATTCCATAAAAAGGGCTCAAATGACAATCAACTGTGGCGGCGGCCATTTACATGACATCATATTCTCGACTTGATGCAAAAAAAATTAAAATACCAAATAAAAATAATCCACAAGAAGAATCAAAGTTTTTAATTTTTTTTTTTAAATTACAGCCAAAAAACATCGGAAGGTTATTTCTGCGCCACCTTGTACTTCCATTAAAAATTCCCATGAAACTTTTTTTTATCGGGATTTCTTAGATTTTTATGAGTTTTCAATTCAATTCAATTTTTATTTTACATAACATGAGAAAATATTTATATTAAACAAAATATAGTTTCATAAAGAGTTCAGGTAATATATAAACCTTTTCTACTTAGAAATTTTTACAAATAATAAAATTGTTATACTATATAGTAAAAATTTATACATTTTTAGGCAAAAAGTGACAAAAACCTAATGAAGCGAAAAAAAAAAAAAAAAATTTGTTTTGTTAAGATAAAACTTAAGGCTACGTTTAGACCGTCAATTGGTTGATGTGATTATATTCAGACATTTGGCATCTGAGATCATAGTTATTTGTGAGTTTTGAAATTCTGTCTTTAACCATAGCAATATCGTTAATAGAATGCAATCGTCGTGTGGAATAGTAGCGTGGTTGTATATCATTTTTAGCAATTTATTCTGATTTATTTGAAGTTTTTGAATATGACAATTTGCTACATCATGCCACACTGGGGCTCCATAATATAATATGGCCATAAAAATAGCTTTAAAAATAATGAGTTTATTACGTTGGCTTAATGTAGACTTTCTGTTTATAAACGAGTACAATAGTCTTGTTACGTTATTTAACTTGTCTATTACGTAGGAAACATGACGACTAAAGTTGATTTTTGTATCTAGAACAATACCGAGATATTTAACTTTATTATCCCATGTAATATTTGTGTTGTTGATGCAAAGATTTCTTTGTGGGAGAAAGCACGGCTTTCGCGTAAAATAGATGGCTTGCGTTTTTTGTGAGTTTATAAGAATTTTCCATTTTTTGAAGTATTCTTCTATGAGAAGTAATGCATTTTGGAGATTGATGATGATATCCTCAGATAAAATTCCATGGCTAAAAACTGCAGTGTCATCTGCAAAGATTGATGAGGAACAATCGACCAAATCTGGGAAATCCGATGTAAATATATTGTACAAGATTGGCGATAAACAAGATCCCTGAGGGCAGCCAGCAGGTATTGTAATATTTGATGAAAATTTTTTGCCTATATATACTCTTTGAATTAGTTTTATTAATTCCGGTGGAAAATTAAAATTAATCATTTTAAAAATTAATCCATCGTGCCATACTGAGTCAAAGGCAGATTTTATGTCTAGTAATACCATGCCTGTTGACCTTCCAGCATTGAAGTTATCTTTGATTCTTGTTTTTATTCTAACAAGAGGGTGAGACGTGTTATGACCAGGTCTAAAACCAAATTGCCTAGTTGGAAAAATATGATTTTCGTTACAAAATTTAACGATTTTTTCTTTGATAACCTTTTCTAAAATTTTACTCAAAGAAGATAATAGGCTAATTGGCCTGTATGAGGATGGACAAGATGGATCTTTTTTTGCCTTGCATATTGCAATCACCTTAGCCTCCTTCCAGCAATCTGGAAAGTATGACAATTTTAAGCAGTTGTTTATAATACTTGTCAGACGTTGTATTCCTTTTTTTGGAAGAGCCTTCAACATTTTATTGTTTATCCCATCTATACCGGGCGATTTTTTTGATTTGATGTTTTTTATGATATCAGATATTTTATCCTCTGATATTTGAAAGATGTTGTTAATGCTAACACCAGCGGCTTGAAATGAGTCTATTGAGCAAGCAACAGCAGAAATAGTGTTATAGTCACTTAGATTTGCTGATAGCTCATGATTCAATTTGAATGAATTGGCTAGCAAATCACATTTTTCTTGTGCAGTTGAATATCGCGTGCCATTATGTTTGAGTATTGGCATATTGTTGTACTTCTTACGCAAAACTTTTGAAATATTCCAAAAGGGTGAAGAACCTTGGTCAAGGGATGCCAAAATATTACCCCAAGATTTATTTCTTTCTTTGAATAGCTCTTCCTTAATTTTTTTATTTAAAAGATTTATTTCATATTTATCGTCGCTATGTCTATGATTAATCCACCTTCTTCTAATAAAATTACGATATACGATCATGTTCTTAATGTATGCAGGCAAAGGTTTATTTTTATATATAATTGGTTTTTTGGAATACTAATCTCTGTCGCATTTTCAATAAGACTTTTAAAATTATCAATTATAACATTGAGGTCGTTCCTATTAATACATTCGCCGCTGTTTTCAGAAAGGTTATGGTTAATGTGTTGTTTAAAAAGTGTCCAGTTTGCCTTACCATAATCATAAACAAAGTTTGTGGTGTTATTAGTGGAGCCTTTGAGAGTGATTTGCACTGGCAGGTGATCGGAGCTTAAGTCGTTCAGTGCTATTGGCTCGGACATTTTTAACGGTGTATTGGTTAAATAAAAATCTAGTGTGGATGGTTGGTGATTCGCGTTAGTCGGTAGGTATGTGGGGTCACAAGGGTGTTTTATCCAGAAGTTATTTAACTCTAATTTTTCGTGAAGAATATTTCCCCAAGCATTTGCCCGTATACAACCCCATGCGCGGTGTCGGCAGTTGAAATCTCCTCCAAGTATATAATTATTACAACTCCGAGTAAGGTTTAAAATATCCGACCTAAAATTGTTCTTTCTAACATCTTCGCTACCAGTAGCTCCTCCAGGGAAATAGCACGAATATATTAAAACATGGCCTTCAGATGTTTCCAAACTTATGCCGATGTTTTCCACTAGAATAGTATTAACTATTGGTACTAATTTATGCCGAATACATTTTTTAACAATAATGGCAACCCCTCCACCTCTTGATTCTTGTCGATCATTTCTATAACATTGAAAACCACTGCTTTTAATTGAAACGTCTGATGATAGCCATGTTTCTGTCAACAAACAAATATCTATTTCATTACTAACTAGAAATGCAAACAACTCATCCTTTTTGTATCGGATGCCCCTAGCGTTCCACGTTACTATTTTTATTGATGTTAATGGAGCCATTATGAAAGAAATTTGGTTGCTATACTTGACACAACTTCTAACTGGTCTAGTTTTGATTTGCATGCCCTTAACTTATGTATAAGTTCAAAAGTTATAGTTTTGATTTCATCGAATGAAAACAAACCATTGGTATTAGAATTAACATTAGACCAGCTGTTAGTAGCTGGTGGCTGTGAATGCAAAGCAGGAAAGTTGGTATTTTTTTATGAGTTGAATATGAATTTATTTATTTTTTATTTTAACGCATTTTCGTTAAAAAAAAAAATATTTTTGCTCGAATAAATAAAACTTAAAAAGTATTTCTTATTTTTGTCAAAAAATATGAAAGTAAAAGAAAAATACGGACGTGCCCGTGTTTCAATTTATATACGGTCCATTTTCACAATGGACCGTATTGGTCTCCGAGTGGAGTTGTGCCCTTGGCCACATAAGCGTTCCTAAGACTGTAAAAATAAGGTGCAAAAATTAGTTGCATAAAGTATGTATATCCAAAAATTTTTGTAAATTTTAATAGAAAAAATAATTTAATTACAATAAAATTAAAGCAATGAAAATATTTTTTTTTTTTTTTGTAAAACTATATTTTCAAAAAAATATCACTTTAAATATTCACGTTTACTGTAGTTTTCCAGATCAGTTCTGACACATGTCTGTCTTCAAGAGATGTTTTATTGTTTCTTTGATTTGATATATAAATATTAAATAAAACCCAACGTTGAAACGGCAAGGACATATCATTACTTTTCTTATTACCAGTAATGACACTAGCTTACTCTCTGTATTACTTTGACACAAATAATAAGGACTTACTAATAACTAGTTTATTTTCCCATTATTTCAATACATAAAATAATGCATTGCAAATGAGTACTTATTTTTATCATTATTTTAAATATAAAATAATGATCTAAAATTTTCTGGAATATCTATATTTAGACTCATTACTTTTTCACTTCTAGTAAATACATATATAACTACTTATATTTGATTTTTTGTAAGCTGGAAATAAGTGACATTTTGTACATGCAAGTCATTTATGTTTTTATCTATTAATTACAACATGTCGAGATAGCTCAGATGGTATACCGGTTGACTGGCAACTTGGAGGCCCGGGTCTTGGGGGCCCCGAGTGGGGGGCCTCCAATAAAATAAAATATTTTTTATTAAATTTAGTTTTTTCTTAATTTATTTTTAGACTCATTATTTTTGTCCATACTGGTAAGCATATAGGTAACCACATTTTTTAATCATTACTAATATGTCAGTAATTTGCTCGATGATAGTTGTAATAACAGTTGAGGGCAGTTGTAATAACAGTTGACGGCAGTTGTAATAACAGTTGTAATGACTGTTTTAAGTACTGGCCATTACCTAATATGTACTTACATAACCACTTATGCCTTTCTACACTGGGAAGGAAAGAAACACTACATTTAATAACATTCAAGTCAATAAATTAGTTTTCTATTAAAAATCTTACCTTAATATTTTATTTAATTAATAAAATTTACAGCGTTTCTTTTTATTTGTCTATCTTCTTTTACATTCTCTTTAACACTTAAGATAAAAGAGAAAAATGTATAAACAAGCCGCTTGTTGCAGACTCCATATTGGTTTTTTGTTTATGTATCTTTTGATACACGCACACTTTGTCAACAATTCGAAACAACTGCATAAAAATACTGTTACCGCAATGCAGTAATATTTATAGTTTCAATCGTCAAAAACTGGTTTTTTAAGTAAAACAACTGCAATGCAGTTAAAACAACTACAAACCCATTACTGCACAAGTAACTGTCATGTAGTAACTGTGGAACTTTTCTGAGTGTATAGTCTCATATTTAGGAACTCAGGTTACATGAGTCCACGAAATACGGTTAAAGCCATCCTGGAAATAAATTTGACACTATCGCTATTGTTAACAATTCTTACAGTAACTACATTTAGGTCAAAAATACTGTACTTCAGTAACAGTTGTTTTGAGTAGTTCGCTACCAAAACAATAATTTTGCAATAAACAGTTTTTTTTGTTAGTATTTAAAAATAGAAGATTATGTCGAGTTTTTAAAAATTCTCGTTTAGTCTATATTTGCTATTATTGATACACACAGAAAAATAAAGTGCCAACCGAATTGAAAAGTGTATATTAATGGTACCAACTTATAAATTCAGTTAGTGCAACGACATTTATATTCGATTTCGTAATATTGTGGGTGTTGCAACTAAAATTCAGTTTAATTAACGGTCTTTTGTTGTGAAAACTAATGTTAAGCTGCGTCAACAGTCTGAAATTCGTAATAACCGAATTTGAGTCGAAATAGCCAAATTTCAGTTGGCAAATAGCCAAATTTTTCTGTGTGTGTACTCGTATCATGATATTGTTGCTTAGAGATTTATCATAACAACACTATTTTGATATCAGATATAATACTAATAGTAACAGTAATGTATAGTCCACGGTACCGTGAAATAACTCCCAATTGAAATAAGTCCCAATGAAATAACTCCCAATGAAATAAGTCCCAAAAAATATGAAATTAGTCCCAATTTTAATAAATGAAATAACCTCCAAAGAAAAAATGAAATAAGCCCCAACATTTGGGAGTTATTTCATAGTATTAATATAACTCCCAACAAAGAATGAAACAACTCCCAATGAAAAAAGTCCCAAAAAATGAAATAATTCCCAATTCAAAAATATTGAATTCTGCGATTTGCGGCCGTGGCCTTGGCCGCGCCTATAGGACGCGAACTATGGTGGCGCCGCATTACGCGAAACGCGGCCGGGCAGCAGGACACGAATCGTACGCACCGCTTTCCAGAGGTGACATGTCATAACGTCTAATGACATAATGTCCATGGACGTTATGTCACTCGAAAAGTGTCATAATAGGTCTGTCTGGGTACTTTTCCAGTAGCAAATACTCAGTAAATTTTTTTGGGAGAGTAAGACCAATTTTACTCTTTCGGCTGAAAATATCTCAAAAAGTACGCAGACAGTATCCAGTGAAATCTTGCAAGAAATCAGCTGATCGGTGTGTAAACAATTGAAATAACAAAGCAAATGGGGTATTAATCTGGTAGAGAATCTTCCATAGAAGAGATTGATACCAAAATCTTGGCTAAGCTCCTCCTACTTCCTTAATTATATCCATCCCATACATTGATACTTTCGCAAAATATGCCTATTTTGAAATTAAAAATTAACCACTTAAATCCCACCCACAATTATGATTGATGCATTAATCTGCTAGAGAATCTTCCAAAGAAGAGATTGATACCATAATCGTTGATAAGCTCCTCCTACTTCCTTAAATATGTCCATCCCACACATAGTTACTTTAACAAAATAAGGCAAAAAAGGCCTATTTTGATATTAAAAACTAACCCCTTTAACCCCACCCACAAATATGAGTGTGGTATTAATCTGGTAGAGAATCTTCCAAAGAAGAGATTGATACCAAAATCTTGGATAAGCTCCTCCTACTTCCTTAGATATGTCCATTCCACACATTGTTACTTTCGCAAAATAGACCTATTTTGAAATTAAAAATTAACCCCTTAAATCCCACCCACAATTATGATTGATGCATTAATCTGCTAGAGAATCTTCCAAAGAAGAGACTGATACCATATTTTCATTTTCATTTCACAAAAATTATTTCATTCAAACAGTAAATAAAAACAGCTGTTCAAACTAGTTGCAAAAAAATCTCTGTTTGGCTCTCTCGCTGCAAGAGATTTGGAGTACGCAGACAACATTTTGCAACATTTTGCACAAAATGATGCAAAATATATAATGTCCATGTACTTTATGACAATTTTTAATTTGACAATTTTGGACATTATGTCACTTTCAAATGTGGCATAGCGTTCAGACTTTTTAAAATAAAAAGATTAATAATATTTAGTATATCACTACAATTTTTTTAAATATATGTATATCACAAAATAAAACTAAACTTATAAATCGTATAATCGCACGCAGAAAAAACTTTATTTCGCGAAGCCGCCTGCCGCGTTCTACGGAGGAAAAAAAACCCCTAAGAGCGGCCGAAGGTCGCCACACAGAAACACTTGTTTTTACAAATTACTTGATGTCTTAAAAATATAAGATTTCAACGCATTCGACATCTGATTTGAAAAACAAGTTCTTCTGGGTGGCGGCCTTCGGCCGCTCTTAAGGTTTTTTTCTCCGTAGAACGCGGCAGGCGGCTTCGCGAAATAAAGTTTTTTCTGCGTACGACACAAAAGAAACTTTAAAATTACTGATCTGTTTCCACACTGGAGTATAATGTCCATGGACCTTATGTCACCAAAAAGTGGCATAATGTCCATGGACTTTATGTCATACCATTTGAGGACATAATGTCACATTGCAGAGTGTCATAAAGTCCATGGACATTATGACACTTTTCGAGTGACATAACGTCATTGGACGTTATGACATGCCACCAAAATTAACAAAATTCTAGCAAGAACTGCGTTCCTTTTGGTAAAATAACTCATTGTATTGCTATTATTTACTTTACGACAATTTTAAGAACCGTTACAAATGCATAAAATTTACCAAAATGTAATTTTAATAGAAATGAAATAACTCCCAACGATAAAATCACATTTAAAAATGAAAATGAAATAAGTCCCAACAAATGTGAAATAACTCCCAATGACAACAATAAGTGCAATAACTCCCAACAAAATCTGGTTGGGAATTATTTCATTTGGGAGTTATTTCATAACGAAATAATTCCTAACTGAAATTGTGAAATAAGTCCTAACGCATTGGGAGTTATTTCATAATGAAATAAATCCCAATTTAATATGGAAAATTTTGGGAGTTATTTCATTTTTTTTTTGGGAGTTATTTCATTTGGGAGTTATTTCACGGTACAATAGTCCACACGTAATATAATTCTCTCTGTGTTTGAGTTTAAAGTTTGCTGACAGAAAAATATTAAAGTTAATATCTAGTGTGGACACTATTTTAGATAAGTGTGCAATTCGAACTTTAATTAATTGATTATGGCCAATGCAATAGTGGATGTGTGAACTGCTTGTCTTGATAAAACAACACTTTCTTTTTTCCATCTTTACAAATTTACTGAGATCGTTTATTTTTGATGGCTTCAAAAATAAAATACTAAATTTTGAAACTTCACCAAAGAAGTTTTTTTAATCTACTGCCGCCGTTCGGCTAATTGTGGGACCGCCACACAGTGGTTCCAAACACAAAAAACATGGTAATAAATATAGATGTTTTAAACTACTGGTCCAATCGGGAAATGGTGTTCCCAAAAATTGAAAAGCGGGAGCTAACCTTTAAGGAAAATGTTTCTGTGGTCACCCTGTTTTAACACAGGGTGTGCTACAGGGTGTCAAAGTTGACCATCTCGAGTATGAAAGAGCTTTAAAGGGGTATAACTTCTATAACCATGCATCGATTTTAGTGTTTTTTGGACTTTTTTAAATCTAGGTTACGAGACAAAGCAAAAACATGCTTCATGTACCATAGTAACTCTTACAGTTAAAAAAATATTTCACTTTGAATTTCAAAATCTTCATTTTTCGCCTTGACTTTTTTAATAGTTTTGCCAATAGATTATTCATTTTTCAAAGAAAATGCTCAAAATTTTTTCAAGTCATTCTAATGACCTTTCTTAAACTCCTAAAGAAAACTTTTTTGAATTATCTTAAGCCGTTTCGCAGTGATACTATTTTAAACTCAAAAATTAAAAGTGTGTTCTGAAAAATTGGGTTTTTTGGTCAGATAAGGGGTAACTTCACACACCTTTATATATATTTTGCTGATATTTTTTGGATTAGTTTTTTACATAGTTTGATAGAGTAGACTTCAAAAATGCTTAATGGTATAGTTTAAAGCATTTTTGGATATGCACCCTACGTCCAGCATTGGTCGAAAATGATGAATTTTTGAACGGAATTCTATGTTTATGACCGTGATAAAAAAAAGTCACGCCACTTAGACACGATTTGAAATTTTTATACTGTAAAGAGATTTATTCTAATGAGTTTGCCACTTCATTTGCCGCCGCCCGCTCAAAAACGTAGCCTGGAGAGCAAATTTTGTGGAAAAAGTCATTTTTTCAAAAGCCTTTTTTTGATTTATAAAAAAAGCGTACTTATATTATCAATTTCAGCAAGATTTTATTTTATTTTTAATAAAACGTAAATAATTGTCCTACATTCCAAAAATCTTTTCGATATTGCTTATGGTTATTTTTACATAAAACATCAAAGTTCAATGTAGTATATCTAACTATAATTAATTGTACATTTATTGGCTTTTGCTTTCGGTAATGTTAAAAAATTTAAATAATTTCAGAAATTTTTTTACATATTATTAAATTAGACTTAGTTATCAATTCAACGATGCATAAATCGTTTATCTAGTGTAATAAATGAATTCAAACTATTGCGCTTAAATCAGGCATTTCAGGTCAAATTGCAGTATTTAACAAATTTATATATTCAGGTATACAGAGCGTGTTGCATTATATTTCTCTAAAAGGGTTACGGGTTTTTTTATTTTTTTAATACTATTTCAAAAACCTAATAAGATATAAATGCAGGTAGAAAATGCGTTTTATGATGTAACATTTGCATAATATATTGTTCTAATTTTCCATATAAAACAGGTAAATAACTACCATATATTCATTTATTTGAAAGACAAAATAATGGTTTTTTTTTGTTCTAAAGATAAGGTTTTATTAAATTTAACTGGTACAGTAGTAATTGTGCTAAAAATATGAATATATTCCTAAGGACTACACATTTTCTACAAAGTAGTCTGAAGTATCAAAAGTTAAAAGGTCGTTTATATGCATAGATTCAGAATCTTCCTTTTCAATGTCTATGCTTATTTTTGGTAACCATTTTGTTCTTATGGAGTAAAGTACTGGATCCGATGATATTAATAAAAATTCCATCAAATCGGAATTTTGAGCTATTCTGGAGCACTTACGTGTGTTAAAAAGCCTAAAATGTTTGACGTCTCTATTTCTGGCCTCCTGGGCTTCTTCAGTCAGTTCGCCTAAAGGCAACATACTGTTTTCTATTATTTCTTTGGCATGAGCTAATACTTTATGTACTGTTGGTGTCATTGGCCTCCAAGAGTACATGGTGAGTATAATGTCTTTTGTTTCATTGGCAAAGAGTTTAAATTTAGCCACATTAATAGGTTTTTTACTGTTAATGACTGCTAATATAACTTTAAAACTTTTTAGTAGGTTTTTATCGAGACCCGTAATTGAGGAGGTAGTTTCTGGATCTTCGAAAAAACGCCTTGCTGTATTTCCGTCATTGGAACTTCCAAACCCCTGAAGGGGCGTATCAATGATTAATCCAAGTCTTAATTTAAATTCATCTTGAATTCTTTTCTTCTTTTCTTCTCTTCTTTTCTCATGTTGTGTAGATCAGTGTTTTTGTTTACGGAAAGGCTTAGGTTTCCTGGAATAAGGCGGTATTTGAGATCGTATGCGAGGTGTAAACAATATTCCATAAATCTTATTCTGGCATGAAGTGGCGATATCCCAAACCTCAGAGCGTTTTCGTTCATAGAAATTGTATCACTATCTTCATGAAACTGTGAACTTAATTTTCCACATATATTACATTTCCAAGTAGATGTTGTGTCTGTAATTGCATTTGCAACTTTTCCATCAATCATTGTAAGTTGTGGTTGAAATGAAACTTTAATAACTTGTCCAGATATTCCCACGCAAAGTGGAGACAAGCTCGAAATTTCCCTTTCTATTGAATCTACTAAACTTTGTGTTGAAATCATGTCTTCTTTTACATATTCAAATCGTATTGGACGACATAAAAATTTAGATCCAGGGGTTAAATTCGTCCATATATCATTTGCAGACGAGGTTACATCATAAAACGCATTTTCTACCTGCATTTATATCTTATTAGGTTTTTGAAATAGTATTAAAAAAATAAAAAAACCCGTAACCCTTTTAGAGAAATATAATGCAACACGCTCTGTATACCTGAATATATAAATTTGTTAAATACTGCAATTTGACCTGAAATGCCTGATTTAAGCGCAATAGTTTGAATTCATTTATTACACTAGATAAACGATTTATGCATCGTTGAATTGATAACTAAGTCTAATTTAATAATATGTAAAAAAATTTCTGAAATTATTTAAATTTTTTAACATTACCGAAAGCAAAAGCCAATAAATGTACAATTAATTATAGTTAGATATACTACATTGAACTTTGATGTTTTATGTAAAAATAACCATAAGCAATATCGAAAAGATTTTTGGAATGTAGGACAATTATTTACGTTTTATTAAAAATAAAATAAAATCTTGCTGAAATTGATAATATAAGTACGCTTTTTTTATAAATCAAAAAAAGGCTTTTGAAAAAATGACTTTTTCCACAAAATTTGCTCTCCAGGCTACGTTTTTGAGCGGGCGGCGGCAAATGAAGTGGCAAACTCATTAGAATAAATCTCTTTACAGTATAAAAATTTCAAATCGTGTCTAAGTGGCGTGACTTTTTTTTATCACGGTCATAAACATAGAATTCCGTTCAAAAATTCATCATTTTCGACCAATGCTGGACGTAGGGTGCATATCCAAAAATGCTTTAAACTATACCATTAAGCATTTTTGAAGTCTACTCTATCAAACTATGTAAAAAACTAATCCAAAAAATATCAGCAAAATATATATAAAGGTGTGTGAAGTTACCCCTTATCTGACCAAAAAACCCCATTTTTCAGAACACACTTTTAATTTTTGAGTTTAAAATAGTATCACTGCGAAACGGCTTAAGATAATTCAAAAAAGTTTTCTTTAGGAGTTTAAGAAAGGTCATTAGAATGACTTGAAAAAATTTTGAGCATTTTCTTTGAAAAATGAATAATCTATTGGCAAAACTATTAAAAAAGTCAAGGCGAAAAATGAAGATTTTGAAATTCAAAGTGAAATATTTTTTTAACTGTAAGAGTTACTATGGTACATGAAGCATGTTTTTGCTTTGTCTCGTAACCTAGATTTAAAAAAGTCCAAAAAACACTAAAATCGATGCATGGTTATAGAAGTTATACCCCTTTAAAGCTCTTTCATACTCGAGATGGTCAACTTTGACACCCTGTAGCACACCCTGTGTTAAAACAGGGTGACCACAGAAACATTTTCCTTAAAGGTTAGCTCCCGCTTTTCAATTTTTGGGAACACCATTTCCCGATTGGACCAGTAGTTTAAAACATCTATATTTATTACCATGTTTTTTGTGTTTGGAACCACTGTGCGCCATGAAATTTTTTTAAATTATTTTCCTTGTAACGATATAAAACGGGTAGATAAATTTAAAAAAGCGACTTACATTAATAATAATATAAAGGTATTGCTATTTTAAATTATTTCGGTAACGGTATTTATAGGGTAACACTATATCATTTATTTTGGTAACGGTATTTTAGCGATATTTCAGTTATATCGGTAACGGTATTTTACGGTTAACGGGTTTTCCAAGTTGAAATTTGTTAGGAACCACCGTTAATTTTTCAAAGTTTAATTTTACAACTTACCCAAAATTGTTAAAAATATTACATATTTTAAACAAATGTTTTCCTTTGCCATTTTGTAATTAAATCCAACGTTGTGCTTGTTATAGTTAACAAAATTGGACTGGTCATATATTTTTTAACAGCAGTTAAAAATAATTATCATTAAATTATCTGACTATTAGCAAAATCCATCTAATCTGAAGCTAAAAAGGAAATCAATAAATATTCGTAAATACAGTCTATTCTAAAATTAAGAGAACATACCCATTCGTATGCATTAACTAGAGCGTTATAAGTAACATTATTTAAGATTGCCTACCCATAAAGTCTAGCTGTATGTCAATTTTCTGATTACTAATTAACCGTTACTGGAAGGTTTTACTGAAATTTTCAAATTAGTTAAACATTATTTAATATGCTGGTCGTTTTCTTATTGAACCTACTGTATATTTTCTTTAAAATTTAAACTTGCCACTGGTGTATTCATATCAAATCTTTATATTGAATTTAATTTGATAACAATTTTACCAATTTCAAATAACACCTGGAAAATATAATTTTTTTTTTTTTGCCATGTCCAAATTCATGAGATAAGCAGGGGGATTAACTTAAAACAGCAAAACTGTTTAACCCATTTTAAACCACTCATCGATTCCGTGATAAATTTTTGATGATGCCTCAATAACCTTTTTCTGAAGTTTTTGTACGTTTGTTGCGCGGTGGTTAGCACAATTAAAACTTAAACTACTTAAAAAAATTACATATGGTCTTATGTTTTTCATCTTAAACCATATACTATTATATATTTCATATGTGGTAACATATATAACAATATATTGTTATATATTAACCTTTATAAGATATGATAGTCATTTATAATAATACATAACACAATATGTAATTATATACGGTGACATATATGCTATATAATATAAGATATAATAATATATGCTGACTTAAAATAATATTTTTGTGTGTTATATTAGATATGCTTATATACTGTGCCATATGAAAATGCAATTCAAGATATAAGAAATTAAGATTAACAATTCAGTTTGAGATATGATTATATGTATATGATCCAACATCATTAAAATTTTTTATACGTATTAGACATAATTACATATTGTAATATATAAATCCATATGTACTTATAAAGGGTCCGCCATCTAACGTTTTTTTTTTCAACTAGTGCTTATTTCGTGAATGGTAACACTTAGCTCATGTCTGATTTGACAGATAATTAGTTTTATCCTTTCGCTGAACGAATATGGTTTTGTATACGCTTGAACAACGCTGGGAAATATTGCGACATTACTTTGAAAATCACGGTAATGTTGCAGAATGTGTGCGAAAATTCAAATCAGCCGCAGAGCTGATGTCGTTTGGCCACCTCGGAGCTGCTATTTGACACCGTTGGACTATTATTTGTGGGGTGCCGTCAAGGATAAGTGTTACGCCAACAAGCCAGAGAGAATTGACGCTTTAAAGGACAATATTCGTGAAGCCATTGGTGAAATACAGCTGCACACAATCGATAATGTGCTTAAAAATTGGACCGATCGTGTAGGCTACTGCATGACCAGCCGAGGCAGCCATTTGAATGAAATTATTTTCCATTATTAACCGGAAGGATTGTACTTTCAAATAAAAAAAGAAATTTGAGAAAATATTCAGTAGTTTTTTTTTATAGCATTTATAAAAAAAAAGTTTTTTGGCGGACCCTTTATATGCGCAGATGTCCAAATTATTTTTCTTTAAATTATTTCATATTTTTAATAAAAATAATATATGTCATGGGATAAAAGTAAATCCAATATAATCTCAAAATATCTCATTCTGTCCATCAAAAATTACTTATCTTTTTGGATCTTATTAGATCCAAGTAGATCTGAATTTATCAGACGGCATATTTTGGGATCCATCAGGATCTTAAATTAGAAATATTTGGAACCAATTTTGAGATAAATTTTGATCTAACTTAACTCTTAACAAATATGCTATGTTGTCGTTTGTAAGACATTTATATTGGATTTCATTTTTAAACTAACTATCTTGAGTAAAAAATCAATATTTAAAAATCCAAAATTTTAAGTGCATATTTTTTTGATTTTTAGTGCATAATTGGATTTTTATTGCATAGTTTGTGTTTTGTAGTGCATATTTTAAGCACATATTTTGTATCTTTTACTGCATATTTTAAGCTCATATTTTCGATTTTTTAGTGCATGAAAGTTGCTACCCTGTGCATAAACTTCCTAGACCTAATAATGACTTACTAATAACTAGTTAGTTTTCCCATTATTTGAATACAAAAAATAATGCCTTAGCCATAATTATTTTTATTTTTATCATTGTTTTAAAATATAAAGTAGAGGGAAATTCACATAGGTGAATAGACCTATATCAACTATTTCCCCATATTGGTGATACGAATTGTCAAATTATTTTAAACTTTCTTTTGAAAATGACAAAATACTGGGAAATATTATGGGTGGATAGTAGTGGATAGCGTGTGAATAAGCTTATTTTAGACTCATTCTTTTTTCCACTTTAGTAAGTACACATATAACTACTTATTTTTGATTATTTGTAAGCTGGAAAGTAATGACAAGTCATTAATGTTTTTATTTATCAAGTAGAACATATATCGACATGTTCTACTTGATAAATAAAAACAGCTCAGATGATAGAACGGTTGACTGACAACCTGAAGTTCCTGGTTCGAATACCATGTGGGAACATTTTATTAAAAAAAAACTTTTTTGTACTCAAAAAAGTTTTACAGTTACTACATGACAGTTGTTTGTGTAGTAATCAGTAGTAGTAGTTTTTAACTGCAATTAAAATTGTTTTTATATGAAACATTACAAAACAACTATGTTAACAGTTATTTTAAAAAAACAACTGAATATAACTACTTATTTTTAACAGTTGTTTGAATCAGTTATTTTAGTATTTTAGTAAAGAACTTCCAAAGCAGTAATTTAGCAGTAAACAGTTAATTTTTGTTATTTATTTAAAAATAGAAGTTTATTTCGAGTTTTAAAAAATTCTCGTTTAGTTTATATTTGTTTGCAAATAATAACACAGTTCAACAAAATCAGAAAAATGTGATGCATCGTAGTTGCGACGCTATAGTTAAAGAAATATTAGCAAAACACCTTTTTTTAATAAATATAAATTTTTTCATAAACTTTTTATAAAATGAAAATTATTCAAGTTCGAGGCCATACTCTATATTTCTTCATTAGGATATTGTCCTAACAAATAATCTATAGAGTTTTTTGTTTTCAAATTTATTATTTGACCCTTTCAGGAATGTGTTGATAGATCTATTTCGGGAATTTTCTAGGTTCCCATCATCAAATAAATAAATTTGAAAACAAAAAACTCTATAGATTATTTGTTAGGACAATATCCTAATGAAGAAATATAGAGTATGGCCTCGAACTTGAATAATTTTCATTTTCATTGCACAATTAAAGGTCGAAAAAAACATAATTTTTATTTTTAATAAAAATTATAACAAACTTGTATAAAAGGCAGAGTACCGCCAAGTTTACTTCCCCTGTTTTGCTTACAAACTAAACAAAATATAAAAAGGAGAGAGAAACAAAAAAACGTGCATTGAATATCCACCAGAGGTGGATCTTGCACATCAAACAAGTTTTCAATTTATTTTTTGATCAATGGTTATAATCTTTAACTTCAAACTCATATGTATATTAGTTCTCATGTAGTGAGTAAACTAGTTCATATGTATGTTTGATGTTTGGCATGGGATTGTTACCGTTTTCAAAACGTGTTCTGATGATGGGAACCTAGAAAATTCCCGAAATAGATCTATCAACACATTCCTGAAAGGGTCAAATAATAAATTTGAAAACAAAAAACTCTATAGATTATTTGTTAGGACAATATCCTAATAAAGAAATATAGAGTATGGCCTCGAACTTGAATAATTTTCATTTTCATTGCACAATTAAAGGTCGAAAAAAACATAATTTTTATTTTTAATAAAAATTATAACAAACTTTTTATAAAATAATAACTACTTTTATGCAACATTCAAATAGTATGAACTATGACTTTTAGTTTAAAGGTACGATACGATTACGTACTTTCTATTTTAGTTTAAGATAAAAATTGCTTAATATACAAAAAATGTATACATTTTTATGCCTTATAAATATGGAGTCTGTGACAAATCTTAATTAATACAATTCAGACAAAAACATTCAAATTTGATCATAACATGTTTTCTAATCAAAAATTAATAATTATTATTTTAAAATTTGTCCGAAATTTCCGAAATGGTTAGCAAACGAATTGGATAACAGGCAAAGTAGTAAAGATTTGTTTGTTTCGCTATTGGTATCGGTAACGGTATTTTGGTATAACCAAAACATCGATATTATTTAATAAATTTTCAAACAAATTTAAATGTTTTTTATCATAAAAACACTCAATAAATTTACTAGTGTAAGAATATCGAAGTCAACTTTGTAATTTTATTTTATATAAAGTTTATAGAAATTATATAAGTCAAGTATAAACAATCGCAGTCCAAGTATAAATTACATATATCATTTATTTTGTGATTTTTCAGAATTCCCTTTGTTGATGATAAGATCTATTGTACTTTAAAATATTTAACTTTGTTCGTTCTCCAATCTATACGATTTTGTAGCTTACCTAAGTTTTATTTTGCAACTTTCTAAAGTAAAATATTAAAACTAACATAGTATAAGTTAAACAATATAACAAATGGGTTACTTGACTGACGTACAAAAGAAAACTATAAAGCTTGACAAAATGTTAAAAGGGCAAGCAGAATATGGGTTGGTTTTTCCACATGTCATAACTGCAAATGGCAGTTAAAATATCTACATTTCAAGTTGAAAAGGTGTACACTATATTTGCATTTAAATCAACTGCAATCTGTAGTTATTTTTAACTGTTAACAATTAACTGTCGAATGTAGTAAACACAACTACAAATTCTTTTAAAACAACATTACCAGTATTTTTAAAAAAAATAATAATAATATAAAAAAACTTTTTTGTAAATATTCTTAATCTGATTTTTTTATTTAATTAACACACTATTGTAAAACTATATTTACATAAAATATCACTCTAAATATTCAAGTTTCACGCTATTTTTCCAAATCATTTCTGCCACATGTCTGTGATGGTATATTGTTTCTTCGATTTCCTCACATTGAATAGAATGAATATATAAATATTAAAGAGCTACAAGAAAAGAAATACAACATTTAAAAATATTCAACTAAATAAATTTATCTTCTTTTTCAAATCTTACCTTAATAACTTATTATTTAATAAAATTTACAGCGTTTTCATTTTATTTGTCTAACTTCTTAAACATTCTCTTTTATACTAAAGATAAAGGAGAAAAAATGTATAAACAAGCCGTTTATTGCACCGCCATATTGGTTTTTTGTTCTTGTATCTTTTGATACACACGCACTTTGTCAAAAAGTCGAAACAACTGCATTAAATTACTGTTACCGAAATGAGTTATATTTGCTAGGTTGTTTAAAAAATCAACCCTCAAAAACATTAAAAATAATTTGTTTTAAATAAAACAACTGCAATTGCAGTTAAATCAACTACAAACGTATTACTGCACAAAAACTATCATGTAGTAACTGTAGAACTTTTCTGAGTGTACCCCCTTCAAAATATCTGAAAAAATTTGTCTCAAACTTTTAGGCCACAAGTAAAGCAAGTTTTTCTTTTGGCGTTTCGCATTAAATGCCACTATTTCCAATTATTTTGTAAAACTCACTTTATGCGGCTCCTTGCCATAATAAAACAGATAAAAATTGCCAACCGTACAAAAAAAAAACTTGTACTTTAAAACCAATTTTGGTAAAACCCATCGAGTTAAAAATTACCAAAGGTACAACTAATATTGTATTAGGAAAACTTTATTTTGTTTGCAAAGCATGTGTTTTGCCAGTACCACCTGCAAAATTCTTTGCCAATATTGTTTTTTTTTTTACCAATTTTACAACCAATTAAAAGCAGTTTTTTTTAATATTTCACACATTTAAATATATAATACTAAGGCCGAACTGTATTGCTGCTTTTTAAATGTGTTTTATTATATGTACATATTTCTAAAAATTAATTTAATTTAAGCTAGTTTAAAAACACAACATTTTTTTAATTACCAACGTTATGCCAACGGTTTAAAGTTCGTTCAAACCAACGGTTGGCCACTGTTATCAATCTGGTAACAGGAGAATACTGTCAAGATTGTTAATTCCACGTTCTGCCAACGCATAACCAACCGTAGCCGATGCTTTGCCAACACTGTGCCGATTGTATTTTTCTGCCTGGGAAGTTATTTTTGCAATTTTTTTTAGACTTTTCGTTAAAAAATCACATAAAATTTAGACGAAACTAGACTTTTGTATATAAGTATCAGGAAAATTGAAAAGACTCTTTTTTTAAAGCAACGAAAATTTAAAACTTTTTAGTTCACATTACGATAACACTTTCGCATTTAACTGCCAAATTCCTTCATTACTATTTTTTACTAAAAACATTATAAAGGGTGTTTTTTATACAGGTATAGAACTTTAAGCTGGCAACACTTTTTTAACTGGCGGCCATTTTGTCAGCTGTCAAGTTATTTATAAGTGTGTTCGATAACACAAAAATTTTTAAAAATTTGTAAAAGTTTTTACTGGAAGGTGTTCGTTAACACAAATACTCAGTAAGAAATAGTAAGAAGAGAGAGTAAAATGACAGGTTGTTGACAAAAAACTTACAAGTTTTTACTGGAGAAATTTTTGCCAGTAAGAATTTGTAAGAAGAAAAAAACATATGATTGAAAAAATATGCTTGTATTTTTAGTAAACAAAAAAAAATATTAAATTAAATTTTAATTATCTATGGATTCAAAGTGCAAAATATTAAAGAATTAACTATGGAAGAAATTCAAAAACATTCTAAATTATTTCTGGTCGACAATTTCAATTAACTTTTATCTTTTCCATAATGACCAGTTGATTTTTTTTAATATTTGTTATTTAAAATCAGCTGTTTTATATATTTTACCAATTGTTACAAATTTTCCGTTCGTTTACTTTTTTGTAAATTTGTCTTACTCTCTGTAATTTTGTTACTGAGTAATTTTTACTGGACTTTACTGGGAAAGTAATCGAACACACTTTATGTTTAGTTTGGTTTGGCATTTCCACATGAATAGACTGACGCCTGAACAACGCTCCCAAATTGTGCAAATTTATTTTGAAAATCATGATTCTGTTCGAAATACGTAACGCTCATTACGTCCATTTTACGGTCAATATAATCGTCCATCAGAGCAATTAATTCGATTAACTATGAAACGTTTTCGTACCACGTTTACTCTAAATGATAATATTCATCCACAGAGACGTCGTACAGTGCATACAGAAGAAGTCATTGCTGCTTTAGGGGGTAGAGGAAGACCCCAAACAGTCTATCCGTATAGAGCCATGATTACTGACTTTTTCATTCATCAATTAAACAACCATGATGTGCAGGAGCTGTGGTTTTAATAAGACCTCGCAACATGTCACACAGCTCGTGCCACAATTGGCCTCCAAAATTAGACTACGTTCGAGCCAGCCGTGGCGTTATATGACAGAAGTCATACAATATTTAAATTAGAAAAAGCTTTTCTTTCGAATAAAGTAAATTTCAATGTCAATTTAAAAAATTCATCTTTGTTTTATTCCATTTCAAAGTTCTACACCTCTATAAAAAACACCCTTTACATCAGCTTATAGGCCAACTCATTGGGAATTTTTCTGCTGTAGATTGTTATCGTGTGGCAACTAATTTAAAAAAGTTATGTAACAATTTTCCCAACAACTCAAAAGGTTCACATTACGGAACATGTGCTCTAAAGTGGAGTTAATTTAAAAAACTGTCTAAAAGCATATACAATTTTTAGAAAGTCGAGAAAAATTCTTATTTAAATTAAAATTTATTTTAATTGTGTTTGTCAAAAACATGCTAAGATTAAACATGAGTTTTAAAAACAATAGGGTGGAATTTTAGATGACATAAAAAATGTTCTGAAAAAGTCATGTTAGAACGTACCCAATATAGCAAAAAAAACTGGGGGTTTCTAAACTTTATGTTAAGATGTCTCGAAAAAATGCTGTGATGGAAAAATTTTGATTTGGATTCAGCGGACCTCAAGCTTTTAGAAAAGTATATTTCAGTACTGAGGTCTTGACCTCTTTAAAATTTTGTAGGCAAGTGTTGCATAACTTTTTAATTTGTCTACAGATTTTTTTTAAGCTAGGTTTTTCTGAAATCAGAAATATATTGCTTTCAAATCCTATACTTACTTTTTGTGGAGTATTTGTTTTGTCAATACCTATTTCTAAAGGGTCCGCCATCTAACGTTTTTTTTTCAACTAGTGCTTATTTCGTGAATGGTAACACTTAGCTCATGTCTGATTTGACAGATAATTAGTTTTATCCTTCCGCTGGACGAATATGGTTGTGTACACGCTTGAACAACTCTGGGAAGTATTGCGACATTACTTTGAAAATCATGGTAATGTTGCAGAATGTGTGCGAAAATTGCGGACGGATTTTGGAAGAAGAGAAGTACCACAGAGCTGATGTCGTTTGGAGACCTCGGAGCTGCTATTTGACACCGTTGGACTATTATTTGTGGGGTGCCGTCAAAGATAAGTGTTACGCCAACAAGCCAGAGACAATTGACGCTTTAAAGGACAATATTCGTGAAGCCATTGGTGAAATACAGCTGCACACAATCGATAATGTGCTTAAAAATTGGACCGATCGTGTAGGCTACTGCATGGCCAGCCGAGGCAGCTATTTGAATGAAATTATTTTCCATTATTAACCGGAAGGATTGTACTTTCAAATAAAAAAAGAAATTTGACAAAATATTCAGTAGTTTTTTTATAGCATTTTCAAAAAAAAAAGTTATTTGGCGTAGCCTTTAGAACACCCGTGGGCAGGTTATTTGTGTAGAAATCAGTAGTTGTTGTTTTTTTTAAACCCTATAATTTTTGTTTTTTTCTGAAATAATGCAAAACAAATATTATGACTGTTATTTAAAAAACAATTAAAAAATTCGTATGTTTGAAGCATTTATTTTTAAAATACTGAAAAAATAATTGTTAAAAAACAGTAGTTTTTACCAATTTTTTCGGTTCCCAGTCAGAAACTGCCAGTTGTACAAAAAATCAAGCACTGGCATACCACTGGCTAACCGAGGAATTGTAAATCAATTTCTGGCAGAACACTTATTTCAGACGCTTTACCACCGTAAGCCCTTTGCCAGTATTTGTTTTACATTTCAGAGGTCTACAAAAAACGGTGGCAAAAAGTTTTTACACAGTGCTACCCAGTCAGAAATTCCCAACGGCTCGAAAGTCTAACCACTGGTAAAGCATATACTTTATAAAAATCATGATGCTTTGTTTTAAAAAGTTTGTAGTAAGAAAGTTCCAGGTTCTTTATTTTGTGATTTTTTTTCAACTTTTTAATATTTTTTTTTTTTATAAAATTGATTTTTTTGTTTCTAGAAAAGCTCACCAGTAAAACCTCGGTAATAGGTTGGTATTACGGAACCTGTTGCCTGGTAATATGTTAAACTCCTTATAAGGGTAGGGATTACTGATTGCCCATTAGTAATATCAAATTCACATGTTTAAATGTTTTTACGGCATAATTAGTTCGTTTCTATACAAAATTGAATATATTTTAATTTTTACTATAAATTTAACAATTTGAAAATAATAATCGATTTAAAAATTAAAGATTCGAATAAAAAAAAAATTTTACCGAGGTAAGTAGTTATCTCGATGGAAATGTCCTTGTTAAAATAATAGGGTTTGTAATAGAAAAGTAACACGTCACCTCCTTATTACAAAAAGTTTGTTTTTACACCCAAAACTTATAAAAAATTCATGTTTAAAATTGTAAGTTAAAAATTTTTAAATTTTTATTTATTATCCAATATAAAAACTCATATTTTCAAAAAAAAACTTATTACATTTATACTGGAGGTAATATGTGTTTTGTAAGGTGTTAGCCGAATGGACATGCCCTTGTTAAAATAATAGGATTTGTAATAGAAAAGTAACCAGTTACCGACATATATTTCTAATTTCCAAACCAATTACAGGGTATTAGAAAGTTTCTCTGGGTCTTTTAAGACCAACATTTTTTTGTTTCTCCAACTTTGAGAAGTTGTTTCCAGTAAACCGTATTCCAGCGCTAGTATATTTGATCAACCAATGGTTACGCAGCAGTTATCATTTATTCACGTTTTAAGCTATCAAATACATGTCTTGTTACATCAGTGGATAGAGCTGTCGGCTGCCAATCTGGCGGCCAGGGTTCGAGTACTGGCGGATCCAAAAAAAATTCAAAATGCACTTTTTTGTAATTTTATTTTGGAAAATCTATTTTTAGACCACCAATTTTATAGTTTTACCAACTTCTTATAGCGTTGAAAATTTTGTTTACCCAGTGCTTTTCCCACACTTTTTGAACAGTCGTACCTTTTGTGTAATGATATTATAATTTTTGGAATTGGGAAAGCACATGTTGCCAGTACTTGTGCCACCTGTTAAAGTACCTTGCCAGCGGTGGTGCGTTTCTGACTGGGTTGTTTCAAAATATTTGTAGTAAAAAATTATCAGTTAGTTCAAGAATAATTGACTATACAACTATACAACATCTACAACAAGCACAACATCTAAAAATTCCTACAACTTAGGATTTCCAATCACAAAATCTTAACTCGACAAAATCTTTTATGCAACATAAACTCACTTTTGAATATCCTGTATAGTCAATTATTCTTGGTTAGTTATTTATTTTATCTTTTTAGACTTCTTCTTTTTTTAATTCAATTTTTTTTTATTATTAATTTTTGAGTTTCTAAATTATTCTTAGTCTTCCTGTTGCTCCAATTCATGTTCATACATATGAATTTTTAAATCTTGTGCAGTTTTAAAAATCAATTCTGGACAATCTGTACAGTTGTAATGCTCCTGTTCCATATGTTCTTGATATTCTTCCGTGTTTGGAAATTCCAAATCGCATTCCACACATGCGGATAGTTCATCATCGGAGTCATAAGAATGAATACGCATATGACGTATTAAACTTTTTCTGTAAAGTAAAATATAAGTTTTAAAAATATTTTTAATAAAAAAACAAAAAAAAAAAACAAAAACACAAAATAGCACGTACTTTAAAGCGAAGCATTTGAAACATCTTCCACATTGAAATTTTTTGGCTCGACTCGCATCTGCAGCTGATGAAGCTGCTACATTTACGAGGTTTGCATCCAAACACGCAGCTTCGAAAGGAGTTAGTAATACAGCTTCTGTGCTTTGATTTTTTGTTTTTCTGAAAGATATTTGCTCATCTTGTAACAATGCTAAAGATTCTGTTTCGGTGTTGGAGGTGTGTGATTTCATATGAGTTTTAAATTTCGATTTTGTATTAAACTTCTTCTGACATATTATACAAGTGAAAATTTCCGTGCCATCCGATGTCAGTTCGATTATAACGTGATGTTTAAATATGTGCATCTGGAATTTAATTTTAAAATTTATTTGACTATATTCGTTTTTAAAGTTTCATTGTCATTTTGAATTCTCTTATTTTTAAATTAAAAATCAAATTTCAGCGTTAAGACAGCGAGCGCACTATGGTTTCGCAAACCACTTTTCTAGGCCAAAATAAAAATAGACGCGCTAATAAAATCATTTAATTTTCACTTAAAATTATATTTTATTTATAATATTAAATCATTGCATTACATCATAAAAAAATATTCAGTTAATTTTTTTTTTTTTTTTTTTGCAAAAATGTATTGCTTTTAAATTAATTTTTATATTTTATTAGTTTGAAAAAATTAGTTAAATAGCAATTCATGATTACATCTGATATTATATATATATAATTTTACCCATTTTTAATTACTCGGTTTTCTTACATCAGTAACAGCCGTATTGATAAGTTTAAACCAGCGACTAACATCGACTGCACAACTTTCCCTTGTGGTAATTTGTGTGTAAAAAAAGTTATGCACTTGATTTTATTCACTCGTTTTATCTTACGAATATAGCTGAAGATTTTTCTGTTGTTTTGGGATTGGAGCATTGAAAGAATACACAGACAGGTTACCAACGATTAGGGTTTGGGGTTCAGGAATTCCCGGAAATTTCAGATTTAGATTTTTTTTTTTTTTTTAATAAAATGTAACTTTTTCAGAACTAAGAACTTTAAAAATACTTAAGTTTTTTTTGTACTGCTTTAATATATATTTTCAACATACCCGTAAAGCATCTTTTTGACGAAATGTTATCAAACAGTATTCACATAGAAATGGCTTTTCTCCCGTATGACGACGCATATGAAATACTAAACTTTTGCATTGGCTAAAACCACGATTGCAAACTTCACAGACATGAGGCTTTTCTCCCGTATGCGTAAACATGTGCTGTTTAAGTGAAGATTTTTGTGTAAAACTTTTGTCACACTCGGTGCAAGGAAATGGTTTAGTACCGGCATGTGATTGCATATGACGATTTAAATTTGTTTTAGTACTAAAGTCACGTTGACATTTTTCGCAATAAAATCGACGGAATTCTTTTTTGGCAAAACTCTTTGATGGAAACTCTTCTTTTTCATTAACCGCCATTGTCTCCCGCTGTTCGTCGTCATCGTCGTCATATACATTACCATCACCACCTTCAGGTACTTCATCTTTGTCTAAATTTTGTATATAAAATGTATTATCCTGAAGTGTTACTTCTTCTACGGAATTTTCATCAACAAATTCAGAAGGATATTGTAAATTCTCTACTGGATTATCTACTAGCATCGATTCATATTCACTTAAATAACCATCATTATCAACTGACTGAATATCATCGACATTATCTTCGGTATTATCCTGTGTTAATTCAGTTGACTGTGACTTTGTTTGAGATTCCTCATTAATTTCTAAGGCATTTAAATCAGTTTGACTATTATCTAGTTCCTCATGGTTCTCTTTCTCCTCATCCTCCACTTCTTCTCCTTCTATTTCATTATCACGATCTTCTTCCTCCATATGTTCCTGCGATTCGGCGTCATCATTTTCATTCGGATTTGTATCACTTTCATATTCAATTTCATGATTATCTGTTTCATGTATTAAAAATATATCTTTTGTTGAATGATAAACTGCTTCCTCCTTTTTAACATTTTGCAATTCCTCAGTCTGCAATACGTCTTTAGATTTTTTAACTTCAGTTGCTGGTTTTGATTTAACATTTTCTAAATCAGTTTTAGATTTTTTTTGAACATTTTCAGTTGTTGGTAACAGTTTTCGTTTAACGTTTTTATTTTCAGTTGTTGGTAATAGTTTTCTTTTAACGTTTTTATTTTCAGGTTTTTTATCATCTTTTGAGTTGACCTTTTTTTGTGTTACGTCAACAGTTTCATCTTCCACTAATGACACAATTTCATCTTCTGAAAGATTTTTTTTATTCAATTGTTTATTGCTGTCTTTATTGACTTGCGTTACTTCCTTGAATTCAGTGCTAATTTTTGCCAAAAAGTTTTTTAAATTATTTTCCGATTCATGTGCAGTTTTAATAAATTTATGAGCTATTTTCAATCGAGCTGTACAGTTGACACATATTACTTTAGGTAAATTATCCTTTTCAGAAACCTAAAAAAAAAAAAAATAAGGTTTAAGGTTTATTTTATTCGGGATTTTTTTTTATAATGCATTCAATACATAGATTAATTAAGCAAATTGGAAAACATTTAAACTTTGCACTAAAATGTAATATCCTATTTAAAATAAATGACGACAGCAACCGACTTGCACAAATTTGTTAAGTTTTAATTAAATAATAGAGTTAGTAAAAAAAATTATGCCCTTGCTTCCGAGTCTTAACATGATTTGAGAGTGAGTCTCCTAACCTAAAGTATGCTTAAAGCTAACTTAAAATTAACTTAGAACTTAGATAAACAACTATATCAAATAGTAAAAACTACAATCAAAAAAAAAAATTAATAAAACTAACCTCTATGCGAGCCTTGTACACTCTTTGAGTAGAAATTGTGTCTCAAAGAAGTGGACAAATCAATAGATGATGCAATTTCGTTCAAGTAGCCAATGGGTAATAAATAATTAACGTTTGACCAGCTAAAATGGATCTGTTGTTCGTAAATATCCGAGCTAAAATTATTTTCATGAAGACATGTCCTTGATATGAATCTCCTAAGAATGTCACAAACATAAAGTCCAATAGGTGTTACCCTAGATTCACTATATATACAATTATTCGAATATCGTCTACAAAAAAAAAAAACAAAGTGTTTCCCAATACAGTTTCGCAATAATTTCCCTTATTATAGTCGGTGAAACATTGAACCATATTGAGAATCCATACATAGTTACTCGTTTTAACCCTTTCCCACCGGCTATGCCGTTAAGTCAAAAAATATAATTTTTTTTTTTATTATTACACACAAAAAAAAATAGCTTTTTGCCAACTTAAATTCGGTTACTAAGACTCAAATTCGGTTATTACGAATTTCAGACTGTTGGCACAACTTTATATTAGTTTTCACAACAAAGTTCGGTTAATTCAACAGAATTTTAGTTGCAACACCCAACATTTTCAGAAATCGAATGTAATTATCGTTGTACTAACTGAATTTATAAGTTGTTACCATTCGGTGAAATGAAACTAATTATTGATTTTTAAAATTTTTTATTTGGACTCTTAGTATTACTTTTAGGGCCTAGACTTATAAGTACCGTCAGTCTATTAGGACCTAGACTTATAAGTATGTACACTTAGTCTATTAATGTCACAGATGAAAAAATAAAATAAAGCCATTATTTAAAAAAAAAAAACGCTAATTATTTGCCTCATGTTATTCAGCAAAACAGTTTTTCTTTTCGTTCAGGCATAAAAACACATCACAGTGAGATCACTTGGAATGTGGCTTAGATTGTACCTTCTTCATGCTACATTCCTCACATCTCCGTCTTCTTTCCACAAACACTGGCCAATGAATACCTCTGTTACCAAGGCTTACATCTTTCAATGTGGAGAAGTCTATTTTGCGCCATTTATTACAAGGACTTGAAATATTGTCTTTTGGCTTTCGATTTTTCTTACCCACATCTTTCATAGACATTAAAACTTGGGCTACTGATCTTCTAAAATCTTTGACTGTAGATTTTTCAATTATAAGTCCATGTACAATATATGCATTTACAAAAGCAATATCTAGCACACCCCAAAATATCTTATGGCACCATTTAGGCGATTTACGGTCAACGCAATAGTGTGCTCTTAATCGATCAGCGGTGTCAACACCTCCCATATATGCGTTATAATCCTTTACATACCTAGGACAAGTAATCGTAGACTTGGTTCCATTCTTCTGCTTTCGTAAAACAGTAGTTTCTTCACTGCCATGAAAATTTGAAACAAAATTAACTATTTTGTTATCTTTCCACTTCCAGTATTCAATATTCAAATCTGAAAATCTGTGATCGTACTCTTCTCTTTTTAACTTTTTAACTTTTCGAGTAAAGAAAGAGAGGAGAAGAAATTGTCAAAGTATATAACTTTTTCTTTTCCCTATTCTTGTTCAGTCAACTCCATACTACTCTTTCCCCTAAAGTATATTCAGAAAACTTTGCGCTGATTTTATCGTCTTTTCCCTGGTATATAATAAATTTTTTTATAAAACCTCTATGATCTGCTAAGCACCATAGCTTGTACCCTCTTTTTATGCGTTTCATGGGCAGATATCTTAAATTTTATCATATATTCATCTACATCCTCGATCCATAATGCTTCTATTAGATCAATATTTTTAGAAATATCCATCTAAAAAGCAAAAATATACATATAAAAAAACAGAGCTCAAAAAATGCTTAAATTCACTGTCGGTACTTGTAAGTCCCTAACGGTTTTTTGCAGATTTTATGCACATAAAATGTATGAAATACCTTTAAAATAATAAAAGCAGTTTACAACAGGTTGTAAACTTACTATATATAAAAAATAATAGCGGTATTCGCTCTTGGTAGCAAACTACCCTTGCAGACCTTTCAAAGCTTGCAGATCTTGTATAAATACAAGAGTATGCAAGACCACAACAACAAAATACATGAAATAAAAATATGCAAGACTTTTATTTATATGCAAGACGAAAACCTATTGCATATTCTGGGTCTTGCAAACCTTTCAAACTTACAATACTTAACATCTTTTAGTTTTGCCGGAAAGCAAAAAAAGAACAGAAATATTTACAAAAAAAACATTTAATTTTCGTGTAAAAAAAAAACTACTGATTTTAACACAAATTTTTATCAAAAAAACAAACTTAAATAAAAGAAAAATACGATATTCACACAAAATTACAACAGAGTTAAAAATTCACTGAGAACGAAGAATAATGTCAACCTTTTTTATTTGAAAAAAATCGCTAAAGTCTACTTAAAAATCGCTAGAAAATACATTTTCGTTAGAAATTAGCTGTTTTGTCAAGATTGAAATGCTTGGGTTGTAAACATACAATACACACAAAAAAAAGACGCTCACGCCTTGTAGCATAAAATCATAGTATTAATGCAACCCTTGCATAAATGCTATCAAGAGTGAATACCGCTAATATAACTTGCCTTGTAAAATCTATATATATATATTGCAATAAGAAATGGTATTTTTTTTCTAACAATTCACCTTCAAGTTCCAAGATCAATGTGATACTAAATGGCAATTTTTAACTTTTTTTCAAGAGAATATTTTTTGTTAGACAGATGCATTGTTTTAGTAGAGATATTGAAGCAGAGCGTAAGCTGCTGCGATCTCATATTTATTAAATTTACCGTTTAAATTAATTGGTACGAATTAGTACCGTCAGATAGGAAAGGGTTAAACTCGTTTTATATGACAAAAGCAATTAAGTTGACTTAACCCTCAAACTGGCCTAAGCGTTTTTGCAATGAAGTTTATACCACTTGTTCGGCACGATGTGTTCTTCTACCACCATTTTTTTGTAGCCAATTTTAGGCGATATGAGCCAAAATAGGTTTCGAGCGAATCTCAAAAACGAATGCATAAAAACTAATAAGTTTAGTCATAAATTTTTCCTCTTAACAAGTTATAACAACAGTAACAAAATTACACTTTTTGTGCTTTTACTTAAGAAGATAGGGCGTTTTTCGAAAAACTCGAAATTGAGCGAAAACGCACCTAAGCACTTCAACCTATATTGATTAAATTTAAAGGTTTTGTTAATACTTGTCAATATTCTGCAAAATTTCACAAAAATCCGTCCATACGCTTCCAAGTAAAGACGATGCCCTTTACAGGTATTCTTTTGTAATCCTGTATGCCCTTTGGACAAAATTAGGGCTTTTTTAAAAGTTTAAACTTTAATCTCACTATGTGTTTAGTATCAGCGGTTTCTAATCGACATAAATATGTTTTTAAGATTTTTGAAAATTGCGTTCATTTCAAAATATTTTTTTTTAAATTTTGCGAAATTTTAACTTTAACCCTTTTACTACCCTTGTACACTAAAGTGTGCACATTTTTAAATAAATATAAAAATTTTGATAATGCAATAAAACTTTATGTTTTTGTTCATTACGATATTGGTCATAAAAAAAAAATCATTATGTGAATAAACTGTCCATCAGGGCATATTTGTTAAGAAAGTCCGATTTTTTTAATGAACCTTTATCTCTGAAAAAACGGGAGTTTGGTGTATCTCATAAACTAAGATAGCTAGAATCTCGAAATTTGATATGTAGTTTCATCTAATGACCAGAGAAAAAATCAAATACAGAAAAAATCGATTTTCGGGCCCAGTTTTAGATGTAAAACTTTTTTTAATAATTTAAGGACCCTCAACATAAATCTGAAGTCAAAATATAAATATATCCACAAACAAAAAGTCAGTAGTGAAAGGATAAACGCTTATTCGCTTTCAATCCGTGCCATGCACACAAAAAATTACTTTACCAAATATTTTGTAAATTAAGTTTTCTATCGAAACCGGCAAGTTAGAGGGTTAAGAAAACTTTAATAGATTTTTGTATTAAAAATATGAGACCTTAAACCAATTTATTTCTGTTTAACAAACGACATTTTTAAATTTGTAACTTTAGACGTTATTGCTTTAGCGTTTTTTTTTTATGGAATAACTTAATTTTAAAAATAAATTATATGTGTGAATGTGTTTTTTAGCTTTTCCGAAAAATAGTGTTTTTAAATAAGGGTTTTTGTCTAAAGTTCAGATATTTATGTATCATAAAAATTTCATATTTAACATTAAACATTATATTATTATGAAAATATGATGACCCGCATTTATCAACTGGATTTTAGAATTTCAATTTCAAGTTTGAAAAATAATCCGAAAACATCATACAAAATTCAGAAAATTATCAATTAAAATTACAAAACTGGAATAAATAAATAAAAAAAAAACAAATTCCAATGAAAACAAAAGTTATTCACGTTTGAGGCCATACTCTATATTTCTTTATTAGGATATTGTCCTAACAAATAATCTATAGAGTTTTTGTTTTCAATTTTATTCATTGACCACTTTCAGATCTATTTCAGGAATTTTCTAGGTTCCCATCATCAGAAAAAGTTTTGAAAGAAGTGACAATCCCATGCAAAACATCAAACATTCATATATATAGTATATGTATAGTTTTCCCTTTAAATGAGAACTAATATATGAGCTCGAAGTTAAAAATTATCACCATTGATCAAAAATAAATTGAAAACTTGTTCGTTATGTGCAAGCTCTACCTTTGGTAGATATACATACAATACACGCTTTTTGTTTCCATTCTCCTTTTTATTTACACATTTGTTTTGTTTTGTTTAAAAACAAGATGTAAAGGGGGGAGTAAACAAGACCGTACAAATTCCATTTGAAATTCTGAATACTACAACTGATATATATTTATAATTCAAAATTTCAGAAAGTAGAATCTATAATTCAAAAAAATCTTTAGTTTATTTGGTGTTTTTTGCATTTGGAATTTAATTTACTAAATTTCAATTATTCCTTTTTTTTTTAAATGACAATTGTTATTTTCTGAACTTTAAAGGATATATTTCTGAATTTCAAAGGATATATTTCTGAATTTTAATTGACATTTTCTAAATTTCAATTAATGTGATTCTGAATTTTAATTAGTATTTTCTGAATTTTAATTGATATTTTCAGAATTTTGAATGATGTTTTCTAAATTTCAAATGGAAAATCTGAATTTCAATTGATGTTATCTAAATTTCAAATACAAATTCAGACATTTAATTGATGTTTTCTAAATTTAAAATGGAGTTTCTGAATTTCAATTAATGTTTTCAAAATTCCAATTGATATTTTGTGAATTACATTACAGTAAAAGGTGTAGTAATCGGACAAGGATAAACAACATATCGTCCATTCAACGAAAAATCTGGAAATTAAAAAAACGTTTTTTATTAGCGATTTTCTCTTTTTGAATAAAGAAAAATATGCAAAAATTGTATAAGTTTTAACATTCAAAGTTTCTTTAATATTTATCGGATCATCACCATTTAAATTTCATTGAAATGGCATACTCCTCTACTATTTAATTGTATAACAAATTTGTTTTCGGCGTCAAATAGAAAATATTTTTTTAATGAAATTTATTTTTAACTCCAATTTTCTAAAATTTGGCCACTCTTGATTTACAAAATAGTTAAAACTTTAACTTTTTTGGGGTGCAGGGTTTAACTATTTTTGATGATTTTTTTTTTTTTTTAATAAAATCATATATATAGACACAATTTTACATAGTAAAAACAACAATTTTTAATATTTTTTAAGTTTAAGTTTTAAACCGTTTGAAGCCCACGTGTGACCAGATATTCGATGTAATTTATTTGCTTTAACACTAAAAATAGAGGAAACTAAATTTTTTTTACCACAAATTCGTTTGGTTTAACAACCAAATAGAAATAATATATGCCAAAAAGTTTTGAATCAAAAAAAAAAAAAAAAATTTAAATCTTAACCCTAAATATTTTCGGTTTTAAAAGTATAAAAGTAGAATTAGTCTTGCCGTTCCGTGCCGTAACGAATCAGCTGGTGTCAAATCTTCAAGGTCAAAAATATTTTGTTCTTACGCAGGGCTTTGAAGAATTCATTCCCATCTTTTTGAAATGAATTTAAATTTTTAGGAATAAAAGCCCTGATCAACAACCGATTGAATGAATTCGTTTTTATTTCATTCGATTTGTCTTGATGGAATTCATTACCATTTTTTTTGAATTCCTTCATAAAAATTATGGAGTTCATTCAGTAGGGAATTTATTAAAATCTAGTTAATTCAACTTAAGGACTTATCTTTTTTGTTTAATTCCCTTAGGACTTAACTTTTTGCTTTAAGCCCGAGGGACTTAACTTTTTGTTTAATTCCCTAAGGACTTGTTGAATGAATTCCTTAATTTTAATGTTTAATGTTCTAGTCATGGAATTCATCTCTAAATTTAAATCCTTTGAATTCATTCACAGGAATTCTTTCTTAGTATTTTCTTATAAAAGAATTCATTCCTTTAATTAAAAAATTTAATTCAATTTTCTGGAATTAATTTAAAGCTCTGCTCTTACCACGCTAAACTCACTAGTTTTAGTAATTCCATCATGGTTTTATTCGACATAATCTACTGAATTGTGGGGAATATATTGGAAAGGAACACAACACATATGGTTTCTAATTTTGTTAGTTTTGCATTCATTTTTACCGGCATGGCCAGATGTTCATAAGAATTTGTTGTTCATATTTCTTTGTTTTGCAATCAAAACAAAAATCTCGAACGTAAAAGAACTTTTTAATGGTTTTTATAAAAAAATTATTTTTGACTACATCCTATTTACTGCTGACATCTCATTCAACTCAATACACTGCATTAGCCATAAACCGATTGTGTTCCAAATCAGCAACATCTGCCACTACCCCATCAGCATCAACTTGTTCAGCTCAAGAAAGTTTAAATATGAGTGAGACAGATTTTAACTACGAATCCGGTACAAGTTCTATTGCATTTGTTACTGCACCTGATGACAAAATTGCTAAAAAACTAGCTCACGGTTTGGTGGAACGAAAACTAGCAGCATGTGTCAATATAATTCCTAATATACAATCTGTGTATATGTGGGAGGGTAAAATAAACGAGGACAACGAATATTTAATGATGATCAAAACACGTTCCAGTCGCTTGGAAGAATTGACAAAATGGGTACGTGACAATCATCCGTATAGTGTGGCGGAGGTTATTACACTACCAATTGAACACGGAAATTTACCATACATGAAGTGGATGGCAGAATCTGTACCAGATAAAAATTTTAAACCATGATTTATAAATTTGTTATAGGTAACTACTTTGACTGCGAGTACCATCCGATTTAAGATTCCAAAATAAAAATGATTGATTTAGTGGCAAAATTAGTTTCTAATCAAAAACCTGTAAATTTGAGAAATAATGTCATTATCGTTTGATAAACTTTTTGCTAGAATCAAAAAAACAAATAATTTTTGTCGGTTGAGGACAGCGTTGGCAATCGATTCATACGGTTATTGTTAATGGATAACGGTATTTCAAAATTTTTTCGTTATTTTATATTAAGATTATTGCATGGTGAATTTAGGGTAACGGTATTTCTTTTTAAACAATTTCGTTAGGGCATTTTAAGGTTAACTATATTTGAAGTTTAATTTTTTTTAAGAGAAGTACCACTCAAGAATTCTTTCCATTTATTGTGTTGCTTTCTTTGGAAAGGGTATAGTGGAGAGACGAAAGGCTTCACTGCAATTGCAACACTAATTGCGCGAGATGATAAGTCTTTGAACAGTTGTTGCTCGCTTGCCTGATGGAGACGTGGCGAATTTATTGAAGAATTTTTGATTCATAGAAATTCTAATAACAAAGTCCCCTGAAGATTTCCTTAGGCAGGAATGAAATCCGGATAGGGACACGCCTACATCAGATTGCTTTTCACAATTTGTTAAATAAGTTTTGGGACTTTAGCACATTTAATTACTATAAATGCAATTAATGTTTATCCCGATAAAAATAAATTTAAATAACAAATATGCAGGTGCTTGTGCAAATTTAAATGTAACTGACACTTATAGAAAACATATGATTTTCTATTGTTGATTTACTTGAATAAACGTCACTACATTGCTAGGTCTGTCAAAAAAACAGAGTAGTATTTGGAAGATGACAAAGCCAATTGTGACAATTTTTTGTTGTTGTTTTGGTTTTTCTTTGATATTTTAAATTTTGAATCTCGCTCCTAGACGAGGACAAGAAATTCTCATTGAGTTTGTGATTTAACATAACAAATATCTCTAGAAATTCTAATAACAAAGTCCCCTGAAGATTTCCTTAGGCAGGAATGAAATCCGGATAGGGACACGCCTACATCAGATTGCTTTTCACAATTTGTTAAATAAGTTTTGGGACTTTAGCACATTTAATTACTATAAATGCAATTAATGTTTATCCCGATAAAAATAAATTTAAATAACAAATATGCAGGTGCTTGTGCAAATTTAAATGTAACTGACACTTATAGAAAACATATGATTTTCTATTGTTGATTTACTTGAATAAACGTCACTACATTGCTAGGTCTGTCAAAAAAACAGAGTAGTATTTGGAAGATGACAAAGCCAATTGTGACAATTTTTTGTTGTTGTTTTGGTTTTTCTTTGATATTTTAAATTTTGAATCTCGCTCCTAGACGAGGACAAGAAATTCTCATTGAGTTTGTGATTTAACATAACAAATATCTCTAGAAATTCTAATAACAAAGTCCCCTGAAGATTTCCTTAGGCAGGAATGAAATCCGGATAGGGACACGCCTACATCAGATTGCTTTTCACAATTTGTTAAATAAGTTTTGGGACTTTAGCACATTTAATTACTATAAAAGCCTTGATTTATTATTTTACTTCGGTGGAGTTAAGTGCTATGGGAACACCGAAGGTGCGCCCTGCAATACATATGAGGGAAAGAAAACTTATACTTATTATATTTTTAAAATGTTATAGTCGCCGCGACCATCTGTGTAACAGTCCAAAGCGCTAACCATTACACCAATCGTTATTGGTATTTTACGGTTAGTGTTGCCAGCCATGGTTGAGAGTGATTTCGGTACGGATTTGAATAATATACATTCCGTAGAGAAGATATTTGAAATACCAAAGAATTTTATATTCATAAACCCCATTTTGGAACAACAAACTCAAAGGGAAACAAATTTACTCAGTGAAGCAAGCAAATCAATCCCCATTCACAAGATCGAAGTTTTACCTATATTGAAGATTTTTGCATTATCTCTTATATTAACACTAGATTTTCCATAACATTTTCTACACTATGCTCGGATCGGAGACTTTCTTTCTAATAGGCGGAGCTTCCGGCATATAATTTGGATACGTTGTGCCAAACGTTTTTCTTGGTTAGCTTTTAAAGAAAATAAATTTCCCAATTATTGACCCAAAAAACTCGATTTTTCATATTTTATAAACACAATTTTAATCCATATTATTTGTTGTTTTTGTATCAGCGGTATTTCTGGTGTTGTCAGTCCTTGGTCGAAGCGTTTAATGGTCAGTCGTTTCGGCACATAGATCCGACTTGCGGAAACGCACATAATTTATTATTCTCCTAAGCGGCTTTGTCTTAAAAAAAAATATATCAACATCGGTAGAGAGCACAGTGGCACAGTTTCAGAGAATGCGGTCAAAATTCTATAACTTTCGAAATGGTTAACCTATTTTTTTTTTTTTTTTTTGTTGAATCGTTTAGACATTCATTTAATTTAAGACATTCAAGACTTCATTTAATATAGCAACCATATTATATTATAAATGGTTTCACTTTAATACGTCGTGTTTTTGTTTAATTTACGCACAAAAGTGAAATGTTGTGAAGAGTTTGACCGTTAAATTCAGCTTTAATCGTTTTTTTTTTTTTTTTTGATGAAGTACAAGCATTTATTTTGTAAATATTCGTTTTTATCACACTCACGCGTGATCACGCTTGATTCTGCTTTTATAAATTATGTGCTTCTATGAAACTGTCAGATTTTTCCCACAAGTTTTCAGATCTTGGAGGAGAAAAAAAGGGCTCCCAAACATAAAAAAACACTAAAAATGTAACACAAAAGTTAATCTAGGTCTTTTTCGACCTATAGCATTTTTTTAAGCCAAAAAAATAAACTTTAACCTCATGCTAAAATAAAAAGATTTAACATTTTTTATGTAAAAAATTATGAATTTTGATAATAGGAAATAAAAACTAAGCTATCTCTAAGAATTTAGCAGAAAAGTTGAAAAATAAAAAGCAGATAGATCTAAAAGACCTAGATTAACTTTCTAGGGGTTAAAAGATAAGTTTAATACTAAAAACAGAAACAAAACTTTTAACATTTTAGAATTTTAGAAGTAAAACTTAGTTCAATTTGCGCTGAAAATTATAGTAGAATTGGTTTAGAAGTTTTTGAGATATTTCTTCGTTAATTTTTTTAAAAAAAATAAATTAAAAAAGAATCGTAAAAAAAATTAAATTTTTTGTTTTAAATTAGTGAACAATTTGTAAAGTAAAATTATTTTACTAAAATTATTTCTGAGTGTAATAAGGAAAAAGTATTCATAAATATTATTAACTGAGCGAATTTTGACTCACACGCATTCTATCACACAAAATTATCACGACTCACATTCATTTAAAATTTGTTTTATATATTCTTTTAAAACAATATTGGTTACAAGGCTGTAACTTTTTAATTTCCGGGAAATTTTCGCTAAAATTTGTACAATAGTTATATAGAAAAAGTTGAATTGAAGGGCTTATTGTAAAAACTTTATAAGCCACATTTATTGTTGTATGGATTTTCGATGTTTTCTAGACATTCATTGATTAATATTTATTAGAAGTCTTGCTTAAGCCCTTATTGCAAGTCTTTTTGCTTTTATTTATTTATTTATTTCAAATTTAAGAACCAAGCCTATAAGGCCAAATATGGTTCAAATACTACTCCATTATCAAAAATTACAAATCAAAAGAAAAAAAAGTATATATATAAAAAAAAAAACAATTTCTTAAAACTAAAAAGTTATATAATTAACCTAAATACTAAAAACTAAAGGCCCTAACTAGCTTATAACAGAAATTTATATATAAGAAATTATAGTCAGTGATGGAAACCCTCGTAAAAGAACAGGGGGTAAATTAATCAATTAAAGAGCATCAAAATGTTGTTTAAGTTTACGCTTAAAGGTGGTATCTGTGAATGCAAATAATTTTAAATCTATGGGAAGGATATTCCACACCCTAGTTATACGTACATGAAAAGATCTTTCATATATAGATGAGGATATACGGTGACATATTATCTGAGGGTTTCTACTTGATCTAGAAAATCTAAAATCATCTCTAATGTACTCAGGACAATTTCGCATAACGACCTTTCGAAAAAGTAACAAAATTCTCAATTTAATAAAATTCTCAAAAGAAAATCCAACAAAGTCCATTACAAAGGGAGACACATGATCCCTTAATCTCAGTTTATAAATATATCTAATAATACGGTAAAAAGTAAGATGCAGCCTTCTTAGAACAACACTGTTTGTACCTGAAAATACTTCCATAGCATAAATAATCTGCGACATGAGCAGTGAACTGGCAACATGCTTCCTCACGCGGAGAGGCAAATATAAATCTAATGAATATAACCGTCTAATGGTACTATTAACACGGGAACATATATGATCAATATGTTTTGCAAAACTCAAATTATTATCTATAAAAACGCCTAAACATTTCATTTCAGAAACGAAATTTAGCCCCACATTATCCAACGATATATTTAAGTCATTTGAATCTAAACCAAAACACATTGCCCGAGTTTTACCAAAATTAATATTCAACCCATTCTCCCGCATCCATAGACTGATTTGGCTAAGAAAGTAATCAATGTTGGCTTTCAACACATCTAAAAATTGTCTATCTGATGAAAACAAAATCTGAACATCATCAGCATATAAAAATGTCTCAATTGAGTTATTATCAAAAATATTAACAAAATCATTTAGGTACATCATAAACAAAATGGGGCCAATTACTGACCCCTGAGGTACACCACTAGTAACCTCCAAGGTCAATGACTCCCTACCATCAACTGACACAAACTGCGATCTATCACGGAGATACGACTGCACCAGCTTACAGGCTGATTTAGAAAAATTATACATACTACATAACTTGTACACTAACTTTGAGTGTAAAACTTTATCAAACGCTTTTGACAAGTCCAATGAAATCAGCACACTACATTTCTTGTCATTCAGCTTTTGTCTAATTGAATCAGTTACACAGCAAAAACATTGTCACATATTATTTTGAAATAAAAAAAAAAAAAAAAAAATCTTCTGGTATACTAACAAATTTTATTTCCAAAATTTGTTAAATACTGCTGTGGGTTTTCTTGCTGTCGTCTGGCTTGATATACTGTTTGTTGTTACTGTTGTTTGGTGTTTGAACTTAAAATGCCGTCAAAAAGAAAGCAATTCACTTGTTGCGTCTGTAATAAAAATGTAACCAAGTCACAAAATAGTGTGGGATGTTTCCTTTGTGGGCTGTTTTTTCATATTGATTGTGTTAATGTGACTGAAGATCAACATCAGTTGTTTTGCCAGAATAAAAAAGTTTTTCATTTCATCTGTAATGGCTGCACCCTTAAACCAACTGATGTAACTACTGCAGGCTCAACGAGTGTAGCAGGAGACATACAACAGAGTTTGCATGATTTGACTACTGAAATAAGTAAACAATTTGAGGAGCACAATCGTATTTTTGAGCAGCAAGTTTATGGCAGTATTGCGGCACTCGAAAAAAAGATGGTTGAATTTTTCGATAAATTTCGAGCTGAACAACGTGAGGTTGTAGAGGATCTTCGTAAGGATGTAGTTCATAATAGCAACATGTTGAAAAAAGTTGATTTAGCAGCCAATAAACGAATTAGTGACTTAGAAACTTACAACAACATTTTACAAAGAAGGTTGAATAGAGCGGATATAATAGTAAAAGGTTTACCAAAGGGAATCAAAAATTTAAGAGCTCCAGTTCTCAAAATTGCATCGCTTTGTGGGTTATCAATATCAAATTCCAATATACAGCATTGTACTTATATACATAATGGAAGATCTGTGCTAGTTAAGCTAAACTCTGTCCAGGATCGTGATCAAATTATGATGATGTTTTCAAAAAAAAAGTTTTTATTTTTAAATAATATTATTGGTGGCAATGTTTCGTCAAAGGTTTTACTTGCTGATCATTTAACACCTGGTGCTGCAAAACTTATATCAGTCTGCAGGGACCTGCGTACAGAAAATAAAATCTTGTATTATAAATTAATTAACACTGATATACCCAAAGTAAATATTACATTACCGAACAATGGTCATAAAGTTTTAAATACTCAAGAATGTATGGCTTTACTCGATGAAGCCTTGATGTCAAATAGTATGTACCATGTTTCATATAGCTCTGAAGGTTCTCCTGGTTTGCGTAATGAAAACCGCCTGGCTGCTACGCCGCTAAATGGAAGCAGATCCAGTGGCCGTGAGAGTTTTTTACCTTGTAGGCGGTCATATTCAAACGAGATTTAGGATGATGATCTGTTTTGAGTAGTATTTGCTTTATTTTGTATATAATTCTTTATTGCTCTTATTTTATATTTAATTTTTGGTTATAAACATGGTTTTATATCGGATTGTAATTTTTAGGTTCTGTTTTTTGGTTGTTAAATGTTGAGGCTAGCTGTTATTCTTTCCTTCCAGCTTAGCTTGGAGTGTGAAAAATGGCCTTTTACTACATTCATGCTAGAAGCAAAAACTACTAGTGTTTATTTTGTAAAATTCTATACTAATTTTTAAGCAAAACTTATAAGTTTTCCAAAACTAATAGTTTTTGCTTGTGGTACATATGAGGTATTAGTAATAGTTCACATGGTTCTTTCGGGGAACATGTAGTAATTTGTGAACTCTAATGTTACTGTAATTTTAGATTGAATTTGTATATTGTGTGCTTCACAGTTTTTGATGTTGATGTTATAAGGCTAAGTTAGCTTTCTGTGCATTTTTGTCAGTTTGCAATGGTTTTTTATAAACATAAATTTCTTTAATGAATTTCTAAGGGTTACAGTTTGATAGTTTAACCATGTCATAGCATTTTTTTTTTATTGATCTCATTATAGCATCTAATATGATTTATTTAAAATACTTTTTTATGAATTTATATTATTTGTTACTTTCCCATATAATGTCAAAATTTGTGCTTCATTGAAATTAAGACTGATATTTTAAAAAAAAAAAAGCAGTTATTATTATTTTTTTTAACGACAAATTAATACGAACAATTACAATATATTTTGCTTAACAAATTATACACTATGAAATTTAAATTGTATTAAGCTTTATTCTTTTTTTTTGCCATTATTTTGAGTTAATCTCTTCGTTTTTTATATAATTTTTAATGAATCTCAACAATAATTTAGGTCCAATATGTAGTGATAACAGTTATTTGCGTGAATGTCTTGGAAATTATCGTAATGATCTTAAAGTAGGTCATTTTAATTGTCAGAGTTTTAAAGTGAATGATTCTTCTTCGAAATTGAATGAGATTAGGAATATTCTTGATGGAGAATTATTAAACGTCATAGGTATAAGTGAGACTTGGCTTAAAGAGAGGATTCTCTCAAATGCTATAAATGTACCTGGTTATGTTCTGGTAAGAAATGATCGCCCTGGTAAAAAAAGTGGTGGTGGAGTTGCATTTTTGCTCTCTAAAAAAGTTAAATATAAGGAAGTTTTGCGTTCAGTTGACTCTACATCGTGTGAATTTTTATTTTTGGAGGTTGAACTAGGTATTTCTAAAATTCTTTTTGGCGTGGTTTACCTTCCTAGTGGTGATATTGATGCTTTTGATAGTCCTATAAGTGACGTGGTCGTCAAATATGAGAATGTTGTTATAATGGGTGACTACAATCATAATTTGTTTTGCCCGTTGAAATCTTCATCGATGTTAAGTCTATGTAGTAGACTGAATCTTGTTTATTATCATAATTCTTTGCCGACCCATTATGATGTGAAGAATAATAGAACCTCTTTAATTGATTACTTTATCCTTAGTCCAAGTATTGGTGTTCTTTCTTCTGGTCAAATGCAATGTCCAGGTATCTCTAGACATGCTTTTATTTTTGCCGTCTTAGAGCTGCCTCTTTTGGAAAATGAACAGTTTGTTGAATTTCGTAATTATGATGCCATTGATATGGCAAGGCTGGATCAAGTAGCAGCTGCATGTGACTTTAATAGGATATTTTGTACTAGTGATGTTAATGATCAGCTCGCTAATTTTATGTATAATGTTCATAAATTGCATGAATTGGTGCCGATTACTAGACGCAAGGTAAGGGATTTCAATGATAATTCGTGGTTCAATGCAAGGGATATTACTTACAGTATATCTCTTAGGGACTTGGCGTATAGGGCGTATATTCAGGAGAGTACGTCGGAGAATTGGAGGGTATATTGCCGAGTTAGAAACAGAACTAAAACAATAATTAGAAATGCGAAAAGAAAGGCTCATGAGCGCCTTTTTGAAGGGCTTAGTACCAAGCAGATGTGGAATGTTTTGCGAACGAATGGTAGTATTGATTCGAGTGAAAAGGTTGTAGATGTGGACCCTAATATTGTTAATGAATTTTTTATTTCCAGTCAGTCGTGTGAACCACCAACGTTTTCATCATTTTTTGATGAACTTAATTTTATAGAGGAAAATTCGTTTTGCTTTCAACCTGTAGTGGAGGATGATGTGTTTTATGCTCTTTGTAGAATACGTTCAAATGCAGCGGGTTATGATTGTATACCCCCAAAATTTATTAAGACTATATATCCTTATATATGTGGTCCTTTCACTCATATTGTGAACACAATCTTTATGACTTCCAAGTTTCCTAATGATTGGAAGATATCACGTGTTGTGCCGATTAAGAAGGATGGCAATTCTAATTTGTTAGAAAATTTACGTCCTATCTCTGTTATTCCCATCCTTTCAAAGATTGTTGAACACATTATTAAGGATCAAATGATGTATTATATTGATGCCAATAAACTGCTTCATCCAAGCCAATCTGGTTTTAGGCGGAATTATAGTACTACAACTCTTCTTGTTGGGCTGACTGATTCCATAAGACGTAAGCTCAATGAGAAAAAGTGTGGTGTGTTGTTGTCCTTGGATTTATCTAAGGCTTTTGATAGTGTTGTGCATTCTAGATTGATAACTAAATTATGTAGTTATTTTAATTTTTCTAAGTCCGCTTGCAAACTTCTAAGCTCATGTCTTGAAAATAGGTCGCAGTTCGTCTCGATTGGAGATAGGAACTCTTGTACTTTGGAGGTTACCAGTGGTGTTCCGCAGGGATCGGTAATTGGTCCTATTTTATTTATGATTTATTTGAATGATTTTATTGATGTAATAGATAATAACTGTTTTGAAACTTTTGTATATGCAGATGATGTACAGATTTTATTTTCTGGAGAAAAACAATTCTTTGATGTTTTGGAGGCAAACATAGAATTTTACCTTGTTCAGATTGCACGGTGGATGGACACAAATGGGTTAGACATAAATCCTAGCAAAACGAAGGCTATGTGCTTCGGTTTTGATTCCCGTGATTTAAGTGTATCATTGAGAGGTGTTAGTATCAACTTTGTTTCGGAAATGAAGTGTTTGGGTGTTCTAGTAGACGATAAGTTACGTTTTTCGAAACACGTTGATTACGTGTGTGCTCGAGTGAATGCTACGTTGAGACGATTATGGTCTCTTGATCTTTGTTTGCCTCTACATGTAAGGAAACGTGTAGCTAGTGCTCTTCTTATGCCCCAGTTAATTTATGCTTTGGAGGTATTTACGGGTACTAGCAGTAATATTCTTAGACGTCTTCATCTTACAGTTAACCGTATAGTGAGATATGTTTACAGA
>CM037851.1:241027983-241044983 GCA_021234595.1 Delia radicum | reverse complement strand
ATGAATATATACATAAAGCAATATTTAAAATATGTTTTTGAATAATCGATATTTAGTCACGTTACTTTGTCATTTTTTTGTAAGCAACATCACAAACTTAAATTCGAAGCACAACAATTCATTTACATTTTAAGTTGGTAGAGTGCTGGCCTAACAACCAGAGACTCCAGGTTCGGAATCTCAGTGAGACCACGTTATTTATTTGATTAAAAAAAATATGTGTAATAATTTTTATAAATTTTTTTTTATGAAAATCTTTTTATTCTTATCCCTGTAACCTATAAATAACCAGTTACTTTACCCTCTACTAGGTAATGAGACCACCCATTACTTTTTGGCTCATCGCTTGTAAAATTCATCAGTGAAGTAAGGTGTATTGTAATGCGTAGCTCCCTATGGCGATACATTACTTTTTATCCATTATTTGGTAATGAGTGGTTTTGCTGCTGTTGCTTTGATTGATTTAAAAGTTAAAGAGGTTCTTCTTAAATTCTTCTTATTTTTAATGTTTTGTATCACCAATAGAAGGCACGCGATATTTTTTATTTAAAAAAATTTTAACAAATAGTCCTTAATTATATCATAATGTAAAATTTTTGATCAAATGTTACATTGAAGTATGTTTAACATACGCCCAGAAACAGACTCGGTAAAAGCAACCGTATTGTTGCCTATCGAATGCTTCTGTGGTTGCGACAATAGAATTTCGTTTGGCCTAAACAGAAAATCGATAACTACCAAAAAATTCGATATGTACAAACCAAATCATTCGAGTCTGTTTGCTGGGTGTATGTTTTTAATCATTCCGACCAAGTTCTAGCTAATTTCTGAAAAGAACAAGTTTTCCTAAAAGAACAACTTTAAATTAGGCATGTTGAATATGTACTTTTTATATTTTTCTCCATGGGAATTTCGTACAAAATTAATTTTAATAAAAAAGGTATAAAAATTGCATTTCAGATTAAATTTTCGGAAAATTTTTAAATACAATTAATGGATTTTTTTTTTTTGATGAAATGAACTAAATTGAATATAAATTAACATCATGTGCTAAAATTTTAAAAATTCGATTAGGAATTTTATCATATTCACAAAAACTCTAAATAGCTGAAATATTTACTTTATTTGCAAAAAAAAATCATAAATGCTTCACCCAATCGCAATTAATTGGTGTGGTTTTTAATGCTCAAAGTCCATACTTTAAACCTTATTGAAAATGTATTCGTAGTTTATTCAGGTAAATGAATTAATAAGAAATTTTAAAGAAAAAATTTGATTTTTGGTAAATCTTAAATCCGTGAATATTTCAAAAACCGCAGCTGATTAAATTTGGTGTTCACATTAGTGATCTACGTCCTAAAATCTATTATAATTGATGGGGTCGCATGTGCGATGCATTTTAGTGTTAACTGTGTAATTAATTTAAAAAAAAACTGTAAGTGCATATTTTTTTAATTTTTAGTGCACATTTTCAGATTTTTAATGCATTTTAGTGCATGAAGTTCCTCTCCCTAGTAATTATAGTGCCCGACATCCCCATATAAAATTAATAATATTTGTAATGTAATTTGTAATGACAATTGTAAGTACTTGCCATTACCAAATATGTACTTATATAACCACATATATTGTAAAGCTTTTCTACACTAGGAATACATAAAAATTACTGCAATTTTAGTAAAATATGTTTCGTAACATAAACAACTCCTAAGACTATTAGCTAACAAGAAAGTTTTCCAATATTTTACTTCCCCACTTTTACAGAGACATTTCTGAGCAATTTTTCCGACTATGTAAATTTGCAGACCTTAACACCGCTAGACTACCCCCCCAGGAAGGTTGTGAAATTTTACAAAACATTTTCCTAAAGTAGTTTTATCCTTTCTCTACCTGCCTGTGAAAATCAATTTGATGCGCCACTACCCTGGATTTAGTTTTTTTTTTAAGATAACTCCTTTTTGGGTTTTTAAATACAAAGTATGCAGGAATGGGTTAATGGTAATTGCTATAGTTTTTTGTTATTATTCCTTTTTTCATCTCTTCTTAATTAACCCATTATGTAACGTTGGAGTAAATGTGGGTGGGTTTCGGTTAACTACGTATAGAAAAAGCTTTGGAAATGCGAAGGTTAAACGAAAAGAAATTCGTCCTTTTTTAAACTGGTTTTAAATTAATTTAATGTGTATGGTATATTTCATTAGTCTTTACGAAAAAATGTTGTGAGTGCTACATCGCTCATTTACTAAAAGACTGTCATAAGTCGAAAACGCGATTTTTGAGTTAATGATGCAGATTTATTAGATACTAGCTGACCAGGCAAACGTTGTTTTGCAAATAAATAATTAAAAAAAATAAATTCACATTAGCAAATCATTTTAAAATTTGTAATTTCAAGGGAAGCCCAACGCCTCTTTGTCCTTCTATCGCCTTTATTTGCTGAAGTATATAAAATGAATAGCTGAAAACAACTGCCATAACAACTGCGAAGTCACCTATTACTTTTTACCTTACTAAATTTACTTCTTTACTTTACTTTCTTTATTTACTTCTTATTTACTTCTTTATTTACTTCTTTACCTTTTTTTCTTTATTCTAGGACTATGAGGAACGCTAAAACAATTTTGAACAACATTATTAAATAACCTTGCAAAAAGTCTTGAATGTGATAATTTATTTTAATGCTTATTTGTTTTTGCTCTTGGTACCACGCCCATTTATCCCATTCCGCCCATTTCAGTTCGACTACTAATATTTGTAATTGATGGACTCGTACAAAATTGAAGTCTATATAGCTAATATAGAACCCTAGATATTTAATATTAATATTAATTTTGTATATGAGCTAAATAATCACTTTGTATGGGAGCTGCCACGCCCACTGGTATGATCCCGCCCAATTTTCCCATGACTATTCATTAATATAATCAACGTGCACAAATGTTAAGACTCTGGCTATTATAGAACTGTAGATATATGATATTAAATATTTACTTTGTATGGGAGCTGCCACTCCCACTGGTCCGATCCCGCCCATTTTTTTCCAGATTATTCAAATCAGTAACATATGGGATACTGCAATGTTTCAAAACTATTGCTATGACAATAGTCAAGATATATGATGTTATTCAATTTATGTGGGAGGGGCCACGCCCACTTGAAATATATATATCCGAAAACCTAATTTGGACTATAACCTTTCAAATGAAACCGGTTTGGGCCAAATCGGTTGGATAGTTTTAGGGTCTATAGAGGACAAACATACAAACATTGTATTTTATATATATAGATTATTTTTATATTTCCGCTCATAACTTTAAAAAAAAAAAAATTCGGAACGATATATAGCCTATGTCCATCCTGGAGGACCAAATTAAATATTGGTAAAAAAAATTTAGAAATCGTATGATTAGTTACGGGAGATTACTTTCTACAAACAAACAAACAAACATACAAACATTACCTCTTTATAATATTAGTATAGATAGATATCATGCTTCGCATTGTGTAAAAAATTCATATTAATATCTTGTATACTTTTCGAGTTAGAAGAGAATATATAGGGTCCGCCAAATAACTTTTTTTTTTTGAAAATGCTATAAAAAAAAAAAACTACTGAATATTTTCTCAAATTTCTTTTTTTATTGAAAGTACAATCCTTCCGGTTAAAAATGAAATAATTTCATTCAAATGGCTGCCTCGGCTGGCCATGCAGTATGAGCTTCATCTGAAAAGATGATTTTTTTGGCAAAATCGGCATCGAAAAAAAAACGTTACATGGCGGACCCTTTATTTTCTCGTTTCTGGAATGTGGGTGCAAGAGTATATACTTCATAGAGAAAATATGCTACTCACGAGTCTCTCGATAATTAACGAACTCACACCCAACTCGCACTAAGAGAAAAATTAATTAAAAAATCTAGTTATAAAAAACGTGACATGGTTTAAAAACTTTAAACGCGTTTCTGCTAAATCCTGATTATTGAGTTATGTCAGTCTTTTAGTAAATGAGCGATATATTAATTTAAATCTGCCAACTCTGTCTAATAACGTATGATATAACTTATTATAAGATACAATTAAACACAAAGTTTTATGAAAAATTTCAGAAGCAATTACAATTGTATTTTACTATACATTATGTCATACTTAACTATATTAAATATTACGAATGTGCTCTAGTACATTATATTAGATTGTATAATATTATTTTTACTCGGGTACACAGAAGAAATTATTGCCAATCAAATTTCGATTAAACTTTTGTTTGACTTTAAACTCACTATGTAACGACGAGATTTCCTCCGTTAGCCGGGGTAAGCTCGCGGGGGTAGGATCGTCACAGATATTTATTTTTGTCAGTGACAAAGAGTAAAAGTCGTGGTTTAAACGTTATAAAGCGTACTTTATTCTCTTAATCTAATTACCAGATCACTTAAGCTAAATACAAAGAAAGGGAAAGAATGGTTATTTGGGATGGACCCTGGCCCTGAAGTTTTTCTACAGGAAATACCCTCAGGTGACCAACGCACGGCACACACGTGAGGGAGGCGACCTACGAACGGCACACACTCCGACGGCTTCGTCGGGAATACCCCCAGGCGACCAACGAACGGCACACACTTGAGGGGAGGCGACCTACGAACGGCACACACTCCGATGTTGTCCTTAGCGGTACCCTCAGGCGACCAACGAACGGCACACACTTGAGGGGAGGCGACCTACGAACGGCACACACTCCGATGTTATCCTTGGTAGTACCCCCAGGCGACCAACGAACGGCACACACTTGAGGGAGGCGACCTACGAACGGCACACACTCCGATGTTGTCCTTAGCGGTACCCTCAGGCGACCAACGAACGGCACACACTTGAGGGGAGGTCGACCTACGAACGGCACACACTCCGATGTTATCCTTGGTAGTACCCCCAGGCGACCAACGAACGGCACACACTTGAGGGGAGGCGACCTACGAACGGCACACACTCCGATGTTATCCTTGGTAGTACCCCCAGGCGACCAACGAACGGCACACACTTGAGGGGAGGCGACCTACGAACGGCACACACTCCGATGGCTTCTTCGGGAATACCCCAGGCGTCAAAGGACCTTCGCAGGATGTCGCAGGACCTTGGAAGGATACGGCAGGATACCCTCAGGATGTCAAAGGACCTTCGCAGGATGTCGCAAGGATGTCGCAAGGATGACGCAGGACCTTTGAAGGATACGGCAGGATACTCCCAGGATGTCAAAGGACCTTCGCAGGATGTCGCAGGACCTTGGAAGGATACGGCAGGATACCCTCAGGATGTCAAAGGACCTTCGCAGGATGTCGCAGGACCTTGGAAGGATACGGCAGGATACCCTCAGGATGTCAAAGGACCTTCGCAGGATGTCGCAAGGATGACGCAGGACCTTTGAAGGATACGGCAGGATACTCCCAGGATGTCAAAGGACCTTCGCAGGATACGGCAGGATATCTAAGGGTGGAAGTGACCTATGACGCACGCTTCCCTTTTCAGGCTAAGTCCTTGAGAGCTAAAAGAAGACAGAGTGATTAATAAGTTTACCTTGTGTTCTCGACCACGGCTGCAGACAACTGATCCCGATTCCTGTGATGTTGCGCTTTATATACTCTCAGACTGTGTCGAGGGTCATCTGAGAATTATTAGGCCAAATAACGTATCAAGTGTGAGACGTTAAAATGACTTTTGTTCCATAATAATTCTTAATTCAAATTGTGAGATATTATTATACAAGGGTGTTGGCAGAAACGAGGGTCCCGACTTCTGCCGTTACACATGCTCCCCCCTTGGGGAACCTAGTGGAAGGACGTGTCCTTACTTCCAACGGGCCCAAACGTTTGACTATGGCTAAATGTTGGCGATTTACGTGTACCCGGTATCTTTGATGGTCTATCACACAGATTTGATTGCCACGAACCCCTGGTTTATAACGGCCCAACGTGTTGTGGACGTACGGTTGTAATTTTTTCCGGACCGACTGTGAAAAGTCGTCCTCTGTGATGATAGGGTGGTATCGATCTCGTGGTGGTGGGTAAGGTGGCGTGTAAGATGGCCGTGGCAATGGTGAAAATACTGGAGCGCTGGATGGTGGTGTGCCCTCACGAGTGCTAGTTAGCCTCGTGTTAACTCGTTTTTCCTTTCTTCGTGGGCCCTTGTCTGTATCGGACTCAGATGAAGAGGGCGACGTTGACGCGTATGATGAGGGGGAGGACGACGATGAGGAGGAGGACGAAGATGACGGTGACGACGTGTGTGATTCGGACGGATTCGATGGTGTCGGAGACGTTTTAAAGTGAGCCGGAGTAGTTCGTGGTGGCGTGACTGGGGTATATTGTTTGCATGCACACGGTGTATTTGGCTGACCCAACGGCGCGTGGTCGTCATGCCAAATGGTCGGTGACTTACTGGCAACATATTGTGATGTTATTACCGGGGACCGTGATTTAAATGCTGCCGCCAGGTCGGTTTCAACGGTTTCTATCGGAGCTTCTTCCTTTCCAGTTATGGCCGTATGGGTCACTGTATTTTCCGGATCGGGAACAGTCCTAGAGTCAGCGACAGGTGCCGGGTGTTCTTCTGACGGTTTTAGACGGCGGATGATCTCGTGGTTGTCATGTGTGGGGTTTTGACTTGGTATTTGCCGGAATTCACACGTTAGGCCTGCAATAGTGATTTTAGTTTCGCAGCTTTCCAGAAATCGCAGCCCAATAATGAAATCTTCAGGTGAGTTGACCATGACGAGGAGTTTGTGTCCTTATCTTTCGATTCCCCAGCGTGACATCATGTTCGAGGGCATGGGTGATATATCGTATGGTCCCGTCGCCTAGCGTTACGTTGATTCGTACGGCTCTAGTGAAGAGACATCGTGAAGGGTGTTGACCAAGTTTTTACTTACAAAGCAACTTGTGGCTCCGGTGTCAATAGTAGCGGCTATCAGGCGGTCCTCCAGGATAACGTTAGCGATTAGTCTGGTAGTGGTGTACTTCAAGGAGGTTTCCAGTTGCGACTGTAAACTTCTCCAAGGGCCAGCACTCCCCCGTTCTGCGCGGGCTCGACGGTTCTTTCCCGAACGGCGGCAGCACTGGATCTTTCGTACGTTTCGTCGACTACATTCCCAGCATAGAATACTCTCCTTCTGGCATTGGCCGAATTGGGAATAGCCTCATTTTGCTGTTGCAGACCCTCCTCTGGTGCCATCAAGCGGTGGTGCTCACCGGGGTGTTGGGGCTTGACAGGAATGCACTCAAGATCGGCAGCCATTTCCAGGAGTTCGTCCAGGGAATCAAAATCCTTTCGGCGGATGTACCACAGGTACTCGGGAAGGGCGTTGCGGAATATGCGTTCAAGCTTCTGTGTCTCGGAATACCCGGTATGTCGCATAAGGTTCTGCATGGCAAGCGTTTATTCTTTGAAACGTCTCACGGGCTCTTTGATGGCGCTTCCTGACCTCATCCTCTAAGCGCTCGAAATACCGGGGTGGTAAAAAGAATTTCAGAAAATCCTTCTGGAATGCTGACCATGTGACCCAATACCGATTGTTGTTCCGATACCATATGAGTGCCTTGCCGATGAGGATTTCTGGCATCATAGCGGGCATGGTGTTGATGTCAATGGCATACATGCGTGCCAACTCATCGATTCTCTCCACAAATTCTAGCGGTTGGGCAGCCCCGTCGAACTTTACTCCCCATTTTCGGATTTCGTCAGCCGTTGATTTATGATCCGAACCACCAACTGGTGTGGGCACGGGAATTTGGGACGATTCATGTTCCTGACTTTCTTCGTTTCGAGGATCGGGAATCTCCTCCACCATACGATGCTTCCGAGGAGTCGAAATCTTACCTTCCCCGCCTGAGGTTGTAGGGTCCTGCTTGGATTGTATGGCTAGAAGTCTGGTTTTAATTTGAGGTTCGTGTTCTCCGCTCACGAATTGAACGAGTCGTTTCCGTAACTCCTCGACATTTCCTGATGTTTCCAGACTAAACTCGCTAAGGTAAGAAATCAGTTCTTCCTTTCTTAAGGAATATACCCACGAGGTACGTAACATGACGAACGGGTACGAGAAATCGTAGTGGTGGAAATATCTAAAGTTTCTTCTTCAAGCTTAGTGATCTGGTAACGATATCAACAACCTTAAACTCTTTGTCCCTGCTCGGGCGCCACTGTAACGACGAGATTTCCTCCGTTAGCCGGGGTAAGCTCGCGGGGGTAGGGATCGTCACAGATATTTATTTTTGTCAGTGACAAAGAGTAAAAGTCGTGGTTTAAACGTTATAAAGCGTACTTTATTCTCTTAATCTAATTACCAGATCACTTAAGCTAAAATACAAAGAAAGGGAAAGAATGGTTATTTGGGATGGACCCTGGCCCTGAAGTTTTCTACAGGAAATACCCTCAGGTGACCAACGCACGGCACACACGTGAGGGGAGGCGACCTACGAACGGCACACACTCCGACGGCTTCTTCGGGAATACCCCCAGGCGACCAACGAACGGCACACACTTGAGGGGAGGCGACCTACGAACGGCACACACTCCGATGTTGTCCTTAGCGGTACCCTCAGGCGACCAACGAACGGCACACACTTGAGGGGAGGCGACCTACGAACGGCACACACTCCGATGTTATCCTTGGTAGTACCCCCAGGCGACCAACGAACGGCACACACTTGAGGGGAGGCGACCTACGAACGGCACACACTCCGATGTTGTCCTTAGCGGTACCCTCAGGCGACCAACGAACGGCACACACTTGAGGGGAGGCGACCTACGAACGGCACACACTCCGATGTTATCCTTGGTAGTACCCCCAGGCGACCAACGAACGGCACACACTTGAGGGGAGGCGACCTACGAACGGCACACACTCCGATGTTATCCTTGGTAGTACCCCCAGGCGACCAACGAACGGCACACACTTGAGGGGAGGCGACCTACGAACGGCACACACTCCGATGGCTTCTTCGGGAATACCCCCAGGCGTCAAAGGACCTTCGCAGGATGTCGCAGGACCTTGGAAGGATACGGCAGGATACCCTCAGGATGTCAAAGGACCTTCGCAGGATGTCGCAAGGATGTCGCAAGGATGACGCAGGACCTTTGAAGGATACGGCAGGATACTCCCAGGATGTCAAAGGACCTTCGCAGGATGTCGCAGGACCTTGGAAGGATACGGCAGGATACCCTCAGGATGTCAAAGGACCTTCGCAGGATGTCGCAGGACCTTGGAAGGATACGGCAGGATACCCTCAGGATGTCAAAGGACCTTCGCAGGATGTCGCAAGGATGACGCAGGACCTTTGAAGGATACGGCAGGATACTCCCAGGATGTCAAAGGACCTTCGCAGGATACGGCAGGATATCTAAGGGTGGAAGTGACCTATGACGGCACGCTTCCCTTTTCAGGCTAAGTCCTTGAGAGCTAAAAGAAGACAGAGTGATTAATAAGTTTACCTTGTGTTCTCGACCACGGCTGCAGACAACTGATCCCGATTCCTGTGATGTTGCGCTTTATATACTCTCAGACTGTGTCGAGGGTCGTCTGAGAATTATTAGGCCAAATAACGTATCAAGTGTGAGACGTTAAAATGACTTTTGTTCCATAATAATTCTTAATTCAAATTGTGAGATATTATTATACAAGGGTGTTGGCAGAAACGAGGGTCCCGACTTCTGCCGTTACAACTATCAATTAAAGGTTTAATAACATCTATTAAATGTTTAATTTAAAATAAATTTGGTATACCTACAATAACAACAAATTGAAAAAATGTCAATTGAAAAAAATGTCAATATATTTAAAAAAATCTACGAAATTTTCATGCAATGCCAAAAATTAAAAAAAAAAATTCTAAAATTAAAAAAGAAAATTCCGAAATTTTTAAAAAAATCACCAAAATACAATAAGTAAAAAAATAGCTTAAAATTAGAAAAAGTAGCCAAAATTTATAAAAATTATCAAAATTGAATTTTATCTTGAATTGTCAGGTTTGAGATCATAATTAAACTGTTACTATTATAAATAGAAAACACTAATTGTTCATAAAATGTTAATCTTTTGATAACCCAGTGCTAGAGGGAGTTAGTGCAGCACTTTCGAACTAAGCGATTAGGTCATCTTCAGTCTCTTTCTAATCCACCACTCACAAGAACTCATGGTTTGATCATGTAAACACAACTATTATAGTTGATTGTTTTTGCTATTACATTTTATATTACATTGTAAACGTATATTTGGTTTGAGAATTTTTATATACTGTTGATTTTTTTGAAATTGCATTTCATTTTGAGTTGTCAGCTTTGAGAACTTGTAAGAAAAGACAAAAATAGCTCATATTGTTCGGGTAATCAACTTTGATAACAACTATTATATTATGAAACTAGTAATCTTTTTAAGAAACTTAAAAATTAATTAATTAGAAAAAATGCGTTTTAGCATTTTTATTAAATTTGTGAGTCATTTTGGATTCCAGGCTAAAGTGGGTTAATGATATCCGATGAAGTCAGAATTACATATCTGAATAATTTTGAGTGTAGTTCTTTATACTAATACACTTTTTTCCAAAATGGGACATTTTCGGCAAACTTTCGGCACAGGCTAACATTTTCCAACAAAAAAAAAAAAAATTCTTCTATTTGGAATCATTTGTAATATAGCTGGAGGGTGTAATGAACGAAAATATACAAATCCTTATTTTTAGGGACATCATAATACTCACATATTTGTGAAGAAAATACAAGCGAAAAAATATACTTTTAAGAAAAAAAAAATAAGTAATTAAAACATTAATTATTAGAACAATTTAATTAATAAAAGATTCGTTTTTTCTTTTCTTTCATGAATAAACATTTTTGAAAGCAGCAGGCGCGGATACAGGAGGATTGAAAATGGGACATTTCCTGCCTCAAAATTTTTCAGTATAAAAATGTGAAAAATATTGAAAACGTTAATCAGAAATACTCTAACTTCCCTCCCCAAAAGATTTTCCAGGATACGCGCCTGTATAGCAGTAATAATTTTCTTAAATATTAAATTTTAATTTTTTTAAATAATTAAAATGACTAAAATATTTGTAAATTTTATTATAATTACATTTATAGTTATTTGAACTGTCATTTTTACATGTTTATTAGAGCGACTCAAAAAAAAGTGATTTTGTTACCCATCTGAAAATAAAGCTTGATATGTTTTATGATGATTCCCAAAATATTTGGTTCTAGCGTTGACCATCCGTGAGCTGGACCATTTTTAAAAAAGTTCTTTTTTAAGTTTTTCGAATTTTTTTGTACCAAAATCGTGCAAACTGTATACAAAGATAGAATCGCGAAAAGATTTTTTATAAATTTTATATTTTTTATTGTAATTGTATTTTTCACATTTTGATAAATTTTTTTATTTGTAGTTGAGTTAACTAGAGTAAAACCCTGTTAAGACGAACTCCTAGGGACCAAAAAAATTTGTTCGTCTTAAGCGAGGTTCGTATTAAGCGGGGTTTTTTTTAACGATAAAAAATATGTATTTATTAAAACAAAAACAAGATTTTTACATAAATAAAAAATAGAAAATAAAATTAGAATGTCATGCATTCACAATTTGTTCGTGCACTTGACAAATTTTCAACATCGGCAGGATTAACAATTTCCAATATTTCTTCACCTGATACAGTATGTGACGTCAAAACATTAGCATCTATATCTAGAAAGTCATCCACGGATATGAAATTTATTTTTTTTTTTTTTTTTAAAAGAGAGGCAACACTCAGGAAATACTTCCTATATTTAGTGTGTTGCTTTCTTTGGAAAGGGATAGAATAGAGATGAAAGGTGGGGAAAGATGAAGGGCTTCAGACATGGCAACACTGTAATTGCGCGAGATGATAAGTCTTAGAACAGTTGTTGCTCGCCACCTGATGGAGAGTTGGCGAACTTATTGAAGCTTTTTGGTTCATAGCCCTGATTCATTATTTTACTTCGGTGGGGGTTAATTGCTATGGGAACACCGAAGGTGGACATTGCGATACGTATGAGGGATAGAAAAAGCTCATACATATTAATTTGATGTTGCCGGCACCGGGGATCGAACCCGGCACCTTCTGTGTAAAAGTCCAACGCGCTAACCATTACACCACAACGCCCACTAGATACGGATAAAGAGTGTACTAAACATGGTAATTTGTATGAAAACGAGTTTTTGGGACTGGTTAAAACAGTTAGTAATAACCGAGGGTTCGAATTAACCGAGTTCGTATTAAAAGATGTATTTTATATGAAAATTGTTGCCAAAACGTCGGGACTTTTAAATTAGTTCGTATTAACCTAGGGTTCGTCTTAACCGAGTTCGTCTTAAGCGAGTTTTACTGTAATTTAATTTGTTCTGTTAGTAACTATTTTTCTCATTTCATATATGTATTCAACTAAAAAATTAATATTTGAAAACTTAAATATATCTCACAGCATCCTAGATTTGAAAACGGATCTTTTGCTTATCACCAGATTATTATAATTGAAAAATGAAAAAATTTGATACCCATATTGCCTATATTAAAAAAAGATAAAATATATCGCGATTTTCGCGTTTTATGTGAAAAATTACAAAAAAAAAAATAAATTAACATTATTTTAAAACAAATTCAATTTGAAAAGCAGAACATAATTTCCAAATACGTAGAATTTGTATGAAAACCCGAAACGAAAATATGTATTTAGTTAAATATTTCAATAAGTAGGTCGCAAGTGGTCAAGTTTTATATACCATTGGATGCTGCTTCAAAACCTCTTTTCGATGATACCAAATTTTATTTATGTCGTCTTGGAGCAAAGTACAAAAAAATTCAAAAAACTTAAAAAAAACTTCTGTTTTAAAAATGGCCCAGCTCACGGATGGTCAACGCTAGAACCAAAATATTTTGGGAATCATCATAAAACATATCAAGCTTTATTTTCAGAGGTTTAACAAAATTACTTTTTTCTCTTCCATACAAGTTGAGTGGCTCTAATGTACATGTGTAATCTACATGATTAAATCTAAATCCAATTTAGATTAGGGCTAAATTATTTATTTATTTATTTAATTGCATGATATTAAGCTTATATTAATATACACTTAGGAAATTATGTTGGTAAAGACGACAGCAATTGCAGTCAAAAACAAATGAAATTTCATTTAAAAAAAGGACGACTTACATTTCATTAAATTCAACTAACATTGTCATTTGTTTTTTAATGTTCAAAAAATGACTAACATTGTAGTAAAAATGAACCACATGGTAGTAAAAAATAAACCAAAAATTTTTTTTTTTTTATATTTTTAAATAACAAATACCAACTGTAAAAAATGAATGTAAAATCATAAAACAGTCATTTGATGTGAGTTGTTTTTTTAAATGAACTACAAGGTTAGTTAAAAATTTAATTTGTCCTACAAATGACTTACATTTACATTAAAAATAATGAAACTGTATTACAACCCAAACAACTACATATTTTTAAAGCAGAAGTTCCCTGAGTGTAAGAATAATATAAAGATAATACTATGTCTGCCAGGGCCATCAGCTAAGGGTTAATTATTAATTCGCTATTATTGGCTAAATAGTATTTATCTTTATATTTTTCTCTAGTCGTCTCCAGTGTAACTAAATTTAAATTTCCGTATCTGTGATGATCTTTGATGACAATGATGATGGCCGCTCGTCTTAAATGCATTAAATTACTTTACAAGTTACGAGTATAATAAAAAATTAATCAAATGCAGTTGATTTTATTTATGCTCATTTTTACATAAAATTTTATTTAAATATTGTCAAGTTGCCAAAACAATCAAAAATTAACCAACAGCAAGAAAAGAGCCTTAATATGCACCGGTTTCGTTACGTTGGTTTATCTCATTTAGTTTTGCATCTTCTATGGTTTTTGAATTATTATATGTAATTTGGCTGTGCTAATCCAAGTGTAACGCCCAACTATTGCTATAGTTGGTAGTTTTTTTTTTTTTTTATTTTTTTATTGTGTCAACTTTTATATTACACTGAGAGAATTGTCTGCATGATATCAATGCATTTTTGTATTAGATCTATGAAGTGACACTGGAATTCGTCAATTGAAAATTTTCATTGAATTAATGCAGTTTATCATATCATTTATTAACAATTTCATACAACTAATGAACAAGTTTCATTAAAAAAAGTTTCACAAAAATTATGAAGCTTTTTCATTAAGTTTGGGAAATTTTTCATTAGTTCACTCAAAAAAAAGTTTACCCAATATTAAGTAATTCGAACTAAAGTTGAAGAAATTCGGGTATGTTTTGGTCCAAAGAAAATTTAACTCAAATTAAGTATACAGTTTTCTTAAAAACTTGTAAAAACAATTTTACTTCAATTCAGTGTTGGCAAGTTAGGAGTTTTGCACCCTAGATTCATTTGTTTTTTTTTGGTTATTCGGGGGTATTTTAGGAGGTAACAATTTATCAGTGAAAAATCTTGGGGGTAATAAACTAATTAAAGGAGATAATTTTGACTTTATAGAAACAAAATTTTCGGTTTGATGATTGGTTTGTATAATTTTCAACAGTTTTTTGAAGTATATTCAATTTTTTCTAGCTTGTTGGTGAAATTTAAATCACTTTATTGCGCTGTTCAAATAAAATTTCAGATTTTGAAAACGAAGGAAACCAGTTAAACTCCATCGAAGTTAGTTATTTTAACATATTTATTGAGAGAATTTGAAACAAAAACTTAAAAAATTAGCAGATTTTGGGAAAAATAGTTTTTAGGTGAATTATTTTGATAGTATTCCACTATCTAGGGGGTTTTTTGTAGAATTTAGGGGGATTTTGTAAGAAAATACTTGGCAGTACTGCTTAAATTAGGTAAATTGTGTGTTCAAACTAGTAATTTTGTTTTAAATTTTATGAAACATTACCACAATAATTTTTGTTTCTCAAAAATTTTATATAAGTTTTTTCACAAGGACACTCAAAAGTGGATAATTGATGATACCCAGCCAGAACAATACGAACGGCAAAGCATTTGCCCAGTGCTTTCAACGGTGGTATGAGCATTGGCAGAGCGTTGCATATCTGAAGATTTGAGTGCTTTGCCAACCCCAAAATGATAACACCGGGCAGGGCTTGGCCGTTGCTTTTTTAAAACGTTGGCAAAGCACTGGCAATGAGCGATTTGTTAGTACCAAAACCATAATTTTAAAACGTTGGCAAAGTATTGGTAGAACAACCAATAAAGTGCTTTTTTAATAATATAATAAGTGCTTTGTCAACCCCAAATGATAACACCGGGCAGGGCTTGGCCATTTCTTTTTTAAAACGTTGGCAAAGCGTTTGCCAGTACCAAAACCAAAAACGACCAATAAAGTAATTCACTTCAGTAAAGAGTTGTATTATTTCTTATTGAATGATTTCGGTAATTTGAACAGAAATAACAATAGGCTTGCTTCAACTAAGTTAATTACAAAATAACTGAATATTTTTTTTATCAAATTATTTTTGTGATAAGTTAGCACGATTTTTTACTACAATTTTACTAAAGAAAGAAATTTGAAAATAAATTTCTTAAGTAAAATTTTAGTACAAAAACTATACTTTGTGCTGACTATACTCCTATTATATTCTTAACTTCAAATCCTAAATTGCAATTTAGTTTTGAATTTTTCCACTCTTGCTGTAAACAAGGGGTGTGCAACTGTTTTTATTAAGTTAACGGTTGTAAATTTTGTAAATAAGTACTGTCAATGCACTTTTTGCCAATGTTGGGAAAGCGTTCTAAGTCAGTACTGTGCCAGTGCTTTTTTTATTTTACGGTTGTAAATTTTGTAAATCAAGTACTGGCAAAGCACTTTTCACAAACGTGGCACAGCGTTCTAAGCCAGAGCTGTGCCAGTGCTTTTATTATTTTTACTGTTGTAAATTTTGTTAATTAAGCACTGGCAAAGCACTTTTTACTAACGTTGGCAGAGCGTTGTAAATCAGTGCTTTGCCAGCACTTTATTTGTTGGATCATTGGCAAATAATGCTCTGCCAGTGCTTGATTTTTCAGACCATTGGCAATTTCTGGGTGGGTAGTAATCAACAGGGCAGCGACCTAAAATCGATTTTGACCAAATACTTTTTCGAATAAAAGAATTTGCAACAAAATGGCATATATTTGTTGTTGCATATTTTGTTATAAATGCATATTTTTGCCTATTTTGCTATAAATGCATATTTTAATGCAAATAAATTTTGCATTATTCACCCAGAAAACTGACTCGGTCGTATCAACCGTATTTGTTACCAATCGAATGTTTCGGTTAATGCCACCGAATTTTTCGTTTGTGATAACAATCCTACGATAAAAACAATAGAAATTCTGCAACAACACTTTCTCAAAAGTTTGGTAGCTACATTCGATTGGCTACAAATACAGTTGTTACTACCGAGTTTGTTTTCTGAGTGTTACTTTAAGAACAATTTTAGAAACTGAAGGCGTAAACTTAATTTTAGTTCATACTTATTTTTTTAGTATTTAGTGAAACATTTTATTAAAAATCTTCCAAGAAAATTCTCTCTGTGTAGATTTTTTATGACAGTCATTTTGTATTCTTCTTTTTCGTATTTATTTCTGCAAGATTCATTTTTGTTGCTCCCCACTATATTCAATACCTAACCTCCCTACACACACAACTTGCTTAAATATTTCACAGTCTATGAGAAATAATAAGTTTTAGCGACATGTGCTCATTTTCATTAAAAACCCGAATCCAGGAAAATATTCATACTTACATACATCCATACATAGATTCATATAATAATGAAGTACAATATTGTAGTTAAATGTTGCATAAAGTTGAAATAATTTAAATTGAATTAAAAATAAACTATTTTTGAGGATCATTTCATTTTAGAAGATTATACAGTTTATATGTAAAATGTATTACAGATTTTTTATGTTCAAAATATTATCAGTTAGTACCCTGCTTTAAAT
>CM037851.1:240995428-241027883 GCA_021234595.1 Delia radicum | reverse complement strand
TAATAATACCTATTAAATTCAATCTAAGTGGTGTCTGAGCTTTTTTTCAACATTCGTTATTGTTCGGCTTTTATGCAACTTTTTCCGAAGAGCTTTTTAACCTATATTTTAAATAAATGACAACCCTAATATACTACATAGGCAATATTGTTATCAACCTTTTTGGTTTTCTCGAGTTTGATGTACTGCGTTTAAAAAATGTTGAATTTCATTAGTTTCATACATGTTTTCATACAAAAATGTAATAATTTTGGACGTGAAATTGGGCCGCTAAAAAAAATACGTGTCCCTTATTTTTTTTTTCGTTATCCCATATCCAAATTTCATTAAGAGCGGAGAGAACTCATCGGGAGAACCCTTGTAAACGTTAATCGCTCTGACTATAGAACTGTTAACTTCTTCACGGATGGTTCTAAGATGGGCAGCATTTTTCAGACGGTAGCCCCGATATGGTTGGGACTTACGAAAATTTCTTTCAAGTCAGTCGGCAATGAAACGATCCTCGCCAATCTAATATACTCGTCGATTATTAAGATTCTCTGGAAAGACTTGTTGCCGATAGAAGAGTATATATCTATTGGGTTCGTGGATCCCTGGGTATAGAGGATAATAAGATTGCAGATGAACTGCCTAGACGAGAACTCAGGTTGCCTGATGAAATGGCAATGGACGGTTGCGTGTCATTTCCTTACATGAAATGCGATATAGACTTCACTATGAGTTGGACTGATGCGGTTTGGAGGGAAACCGGAAAGTGGAGTTACTACGAACCTAGGTTGACTGAAATCTTGCTGTCCTCATCCAGAAGTGATTGCAGATTTATGGTGGGAAATTTGACGAGTCACTGTGGAATTGCGATTTTTGCCAAGAGAGCGGGAAAGCTGACAAGTGATGATTGTAGGTTTTGTAGGATACCGAGAACGAGAAATACATTATGTGTCACTGTTCAGTTCTCCCACGCTCCAGGGCAGTTTGCCTGAGGGACAATATGTTCCGATGTCTGGAATCGGAACGTTGAGACTTCTGTCATTTGCTAAAAGATGTGGAGAACTCTGGCTACCATCAATTAATGTTTAATCTAGGGACGTAACTGGTTTATACGGGGTTTTCGACCGGAAAGCTCAACCAAACGTAGACAAGATATTGTTCTCTACTCGGAATTTTAATATTAAACACAGGGAGCGAATTTGAATTGGAACTGTAAATAAAGGAAATGAAATAGAATGGAACGGGGAACGAAAGAAATTGAAACACTAAATGAAATGGAACGTTAATGTTAAATTCCGATATCATTTTCAATCTTAAGAGTTTCAATACACCTTGTTCCCAGTTTATTTCCAGTTCCCTAAGCTTAACGCAATCTTAATTTAGGTTCGTGTCCATGGTGATTCAATAAACTTAGAAAGGGAAGTATCCTGACCCTAGCCCGAAGATATGGTAATATGTGGAATTCGGTTTAAAGTTTTAACAATGAATGAAAATTTTTTTTATTTTCTTTCACCAATTGAGCGACAATATTTTTATAACCATTTGTTTCTAACAAAATCAAAACAAATTAAGTAAATATCAAGGGGTTTCATTCTCATTCTTTAATAAGATTTTAATGTTCTTTGGATAAGTTGTAGAGAAGCAAAAAAAGAGACACGTATTCTTTTTAGCTGCAAAACTCAAGTTTAAGGATTAAAAAGTGGCGTGAAAAATCAAAAGGTTTTTTTGTATGAAAACATGTATGAAATTTTACAAAACTACATTTAAGAAAGTTAAAATATTTATACCTATATTGCCTATATCGTGAATCCAAAAAGGCCAATTTTTTTAATTATTTGTCATATGTATATGGGAAATAAGTTCTTTAGGAAAAAGTCGCATGAAACCCGAACGATTTCGAATATCGGAAAAACACAGCCACCTCCTCGATTATATTAAATAGGCATTAATATTTTTGTATTTGTAGCTTAATCCAACTACATTTCTTGGCTATTTATCCATTTTTAATGTTACTTAAAACACAATTATTGAAACGTTATATACCAGTGATTGTGTCTTCTAATATTGTCTATAGTTACTTTAAAATAGAACGAAATAATAAAAAAAAAAACAAAAAAACGGGGTCGTTTATGACCCCACTTAATAATCCCTAAATATGAGATGGAGCAGTTCTGTAATTTTTCCACATCCATTCTATTTCGATTCCATTCGTTTTTCGTTTCTTTCCAAATTGGAATAATAATTATTTCATTTTATTTTATTGATTTTTTTATTTATTCATTAATTTAAACAAATCATATTGCAATCCATTCTGTACCGATTTGCCTGGTAAAAATGGAAATTCTACATATAAATATTTCTTTGAACACGCTTATTTTCATCTTTCCTCTATTACAATTCCAAAGAAAGCAACATATTATTAATAGCAACAATTTCCTGAGTGTGACTTCTCTTTAAAAAAAAATAGCTTTATTTAAAACTGTTTTCTAATTTCATATAGAAAATTCCTTTTCCGTTCTAAATTATTTGAAATCTGTAAATCCAATTTGTAATATCATATTTTGCCAATTTAGCATGTAATTAATTTAAAAGTAAATTAGTTTATTTAAATTTACCTCCAATCATCCCTTATTTGTAAAAATCTAGATACACCACTTTGGGCAGCTAAATTTGATATATGCACCGAAACGTTAGATGTATGAGCCTCCAAATAGTGTAAATTTCTTAAAGCCACACCTCCAGGATAATTTGTACCCGAAACCATTAATAAAAATAATGTTATCAAAACATTAGCTATTAAATGGCCACCAGCACATAGTGACAAAAATCCATGCCATACCGATTTTGCACTATTTGACCAACTGGAAATAATCGTTTTAAAATAAATGAAAATTCAAACAAGAACAGTTTTTTCAAGATTACTTACAATCTTTGACAGGCTGTTGCGGCTGCTAAATTCAATACGGGAAATACATAAATTATAAAACGCAATTCTTTATGAGGTAGTATAGAGTAAATGGCCACAAATCCTATGGCAGCTAAAACGATAGGCCTTACACGACGTTCCAAAATTAAGCCAATAGGTACAAACAATAAAGATGCACCCATAGCGCGAGGTAAGGCTGAATAGAAATACCATGAAAAAGGAGAAGTCTAAGGGTTTAGAAAGTAATTAAGGAAAACTAAAATATATAAAGCATTATTATAAAATTATTTGAAATTCCTTTAAATAGGTTATACATTTACTAAGAAATGTGCGCCTTAAAGTATGCTACAATTTTTTTTTTTTTTTTTTAACCGGAAAATATTCTTAGATCATTTATTAAAAACGCCACATATTCAAAAGTTTTATTAATAACTTCATATTTTTAAGAAAATCCGGTATCTTTCATCAAACGTTTAGAAAGTTCAAACGCTTCGTTTGTAAATAAAATTAATTTAAATTCGGAAAAAGAAATTAAATTTTTTGTTTAGAATAAGACATTTTTTTTAAATCTATACCCAAACCTATTGTTGTTAAAACAAAAAAGGATACACCCCAATCGGAGCTTTTATTTAATATGGTATTATACCACAACACTTCACCTTCCGGCCATACCAGTCTTTTCCAAAAGAATGAATCCACTACTATGGAAGTAGCTAAAATTACAATACCGGCTGGTAAAGCAATTTTTAAAATTCTGAAAAAACAAAATCGAATAAACCAACTTCAAATACGTATTTATTTTTTAATACACACCTGTCTATTGTTATTTTTTTAAATAACAAATCAAACATTAATAGAAGACCTAAAAATATTATCAATTCAAAACGAAAAACCAATATGGCAATGCCAGAACATATAATAAATGGTTTAAGTTGACCATTTAACCAATAAGCCAACGCATAAAGAACTGAAAGTGATGAAAACAAATTTAAAATAAGTACTTATTAAAAAAGGAAAACCTGGTATAATACCTATAGGCAAGGCCATAATATTAGGCAAGGTTCTACTCATATAGAATATGAAATGAAATTGTGAAAAAGTTATTAAACTAAACCAAACACTAACATCTGAACCGTAAAGTTTTGTTATAACCCGCTTCAGTTTTGTCCATGAAAATGCTATGACGGCTGCTAAAATTAAACGCACTGGAAAAAGAGAAATAATAAAATAGAAATATATTAAAGAAATAAGGAATTGAACTGGAGCGCACGATGATATGTCCAACTGATTTCACAATAAACTATAATTTTTAAAAAGATTACACTGTACAACACATTTTTTGGGTGGTGAATAATGCCTATGCCAGATGAATGTATTAGGTTAGTATAGTAAAATCGCCAAAGGGTTTGGTCATGTGTGGGTACAGTCACATTTTATGGCCGTTTAAAGTTTTAATTTTTTTCGCCAACACTGTATTGCATACGTCTCAAAAAGTAGTGTAATAGTTCTTTGGATCTAAATTCTGAGTTCTGAGTTCGTAGAATATTTTAAACCTATATTTGCAATTTTCAAGCTCCATTTTAGTCCGTTTTTTGAAGAAATACCAAAAATGTATGCTAAAACTAGCGTTTAATGGATTAAAATGTTCTGCAGTATATTTTTAACTAGGAGGTGTAGAAGACGTTATTGAAAACAATCGTTATTTGTTTCGAAAACTCTGTAAATATAAGTCTGTAAACTAAAAACATTAAAAATCGGAACAGTATAATCCTTGAAATTCCTTATTTAGTTTCAACTTTTTTAAATAATTTTCATTTTTATTGCACAATTAAAGATCGAAAAAACATAATTTTTATTTGTAATAAAAATTTTATCAAACTTGTAAAGAAGACAAAGTACGGTATTGTTTACTCCCGCTTTACATCTTGTTTTTAATTAAAACAAGTGTGAAATAAAAAGGAGAATAAAATACAAAAAGCGTGTATTGTATATCTACTAAAGGTAGAGCTTGCACATAACGAACAAGTTTTAAATTTATTTTTGATCAATGCTAAATATATTAGTTCTCATTTAGTGAGAAAACTAGTTAATATAAATGTTTGATGTTTTGCATGGGATTGTCACTTCTTTCAAAACGTGTTCTGATGATGTTAACCTAGAAAATTCCCGAAATAGATCTATCAACACATTCCTGGAAGTGGGCAATTAATAAATTTGAAAACAAAAACTCTATAGATTATTTGTTAGGACAATATCCTAATAAAGAAATATAGAGTATGGCCTCGAACGTGAATAATTTTCATTTTCATGGCACCATTAAAGGTCGAAAAAACATAATTTTTATTTTTAATAAAAATTTTATCAAACTTATAAAATAAATTAAAATATTACATTAAGTTTAAAAACATAAATTTAGAAAAATTAACCTAACATTGTTAATGGACTGGAAAATTAAAATTCACCTTTTTAGTGCTTTAACAAGACCGGTTGACGTTTTCGTCTTCGACACCTCTTAGTAAAATTTGCTGCAGAACATATTCACAGAACATTTTAACCCCTTAAACGCACGTTTTAATATACGTTTTTGGTATTTACTGGAAATGGCCCATGAAAATTACAGATATAGGGTTAAAATAATCTATGAAAAAATCCTCTTAAAATTCTGTCGGGCACATCCGAACTCAGAATTAAGTTCAAAAGAACTATTACGCTACTTTTTGAGTCGTATGCAATACAGTGTTGGCGAAAAAAATGAAAACTTTAAACGGCTATAAAATTTGACTGTACCCACACAGGACCAAACGCTTTCGTAGTTTTACTATACTAACCTAATAAAATCGTTCGGTATAAGAATCATCCACCCCCAATACCATGACCCTCGTTTTATTCCATATTGTTATCTTAAAATTATTATTATATATGGAACATGAGGCAATTGAAAAATAAAACAAGTACATGCATTAAATTTGGTTTTACCAAATTTTTTTCTTTATACCCTCCACAATGAACGCTTATAAATGAAACAAAAACAAAATATTAAGAAATAAATATGTTTGAGGTAAAAAACTATTTTTGTGGTGAAAGAAAAAATTGAGGTGAAATAAAAATTTGAGGTGAATTTTAAATATTATTCACCTCTTAGCGTATGGTGGAAAAATATGACGTTATATCTTATACAGCAGACGCTACTATGAATTTGTAATAATAACTATACAGTGTGTTATACAGCAATTTGTATAGAAAATTTAGAAGTACCTTCATATTTAGAGGTACCTCCTAACTTTTGAACCGGTGGACCGATTTTGCTCATTTTCAAAAGCAAACTTTGCGGGTAAATGTACATCAATCTGTGTACAAATGAGTCGTCCGTATTGCGTTTTCGAGCCCTGATCGCCATTTCAACAGACAGACGGACATCGCTAAATAGTCTTAAAATTTAAAAAGGATCAAGAATATACATCGTCACCTAAAATCCAAAAGGCCGTAACTAAGAAAAATTTCAAAAATAAATTTTTTCATTGATTACCATGTAGTTAGTGCCAATTCCTGTAGGACAAACCACAGTTTGTTTAATTATTTCGTTACAGCAAAGTATAGCTTACGTCTTTTTTTCTTTAATGAATATCTCAAAATCTGGAACATGTATTATGCAGCGTTGAATTCGCAATTCAAAAGACTTTAATTGATATCCAATATTTCCTTCAGACCAAATAAGAAATAACAGAAAAAAAAATGGAAGCGTGTTGGGCCCATAACATACTAAATTTAAAATTTTTATTCAATTGAAGTTTATAAAGAAACTTACAATTTGATTAATAAAACAAAAACAAATATTTCAAAAAATATTTAGCTGAAATAACAAGTATTATTTAAAACTATTTTTTCAACATATTTAACCCCAAAAATGAGATTCGGTAGCTAAAAAAAATTCATTTGCATTATGTTTTGGCCTTTTATACCGTACTTAAATTTCACTGCAATCGAACCAAAGAAAAATTAAAAATAATTAAAAGAGCTTATCCTATTAAATTACGATTTTGGCGCTTATTATATATTAAAGTTGAGTAATTGGCCTATAAAAATTTGAGACTCGATTTTTATTAGTTGTAGTAACCGAGGGCGCACTGTGTCTCGATTTAGGATCAAGCTACTTTGGTTAGTCAATTTGCAAAACAAATATCATTGAATGAATAACATATCTTTTGAATATTGCTTTTAAATCGGCTTTTCTCGGGCGCTATTAGGCATATGGGATCGAAGTTTTGGTAGGACATGGTTCAGTTCTTTAAGTTTCATGAAATATTTGGAATTGATTCAATCCATCTAATACAAGACAGTGATACAATATGGGACATATATATATCCCATTGGTCGTCAAAGGTAAAAATAGGGGTGGTTTTTGTTTTTGTTCGTATAGAAATTTAATTTGATTTTGTTTAGAAAAGAGTGATATTTAGTGATTTCATCTGGCCTCCAAATTTGTCTATCTCTTCAGAATTTTGAAATATCGTAAAAAATTAATATTTTAGGACTACAGTGAAAACTCGATTTACGACTCAAGCTATTTTACAAATTCGTGTTAGAAAAAAAATCAAATTTTTAATGCCTCAGTAGCTCAATTTGTAGAGCTATTGTGTACACAATTTTTGTATCGTTACAGACAAAGGTTCGAAACCTACTAAGGTTGTGACAATTTTATTTTATTATTTTTTAATTATTATAACAGTATTTGTTATATTCAACAACAATATTTGTTATATTTTTTTTATTGCCAAAATTTTTGAAAAATGTTTACTAATTCATTGTTCTTCAAAATCATTTAAATCTAAAACATATTATGGTAAATGATAATTATTTTTGCATTCCAATAAAAATTGCAAAATATTTAAAAATGTATTAATTTTTCAAATTGCTATAATTAATATTCAACAAGCTTTTGACCGAGTCTGGCACCAGGGGCTTCTCTTTAAATAAAAAAAAAATTGCTTCCAGCACAATATTATTTAATTTTTAAATCATATTTAGATCGAAGATTCTTTTAAGTAAAGGTTAATAATGAAGTATCTGATATATGTCCAATTAAGGCGGGAATAACACAAGGTAGAGTCCATGGGCAATATTTACGTCCGATATGCCAATACGAGAAAATATAACAGTTACAACTAATGCCGATGACACAGCTCCAATAGCTACAAATGATGTACCGGATATTGCAGCAGCAATTATTCAGACTCAACTTATTCACATTGAAGCATGGTTACTAAAATGGAATATAAAAGTAAGCACACAGAAATCTGCCCATATTACCTTTACCCTAAGAAAAGGAGATTGTCCAAATGTCACTTTAAATGGCACACAAATTCCAAATCAAACACCTCGATCGCCGCCTTACTTGGAAAGATCATATAAAAGCAAAAAAGAAACAATTAGAAATAAAAACAAGGCGATTGTATTGGCTTCTTAGACCAAAATCTGAATTAAGCATAGAAAATAAACTTCTGCTATATAAAACCATTTTAAAACCGGTTTGGACTTACGGGATACAGCTATGGGGAACAGCTAGTAATTCAAATATTGAAATCCTACAGAGGTACCAATCAAAGACTATTAGCTTTATCACAAATGCTCCGTGGTTCGCAACTAATGACAATATTCATAAGGACTTACAGATGTAAACTGTTAGGGACGAAATTAATAGACTTAGCTCAAGATACCTTGAAAGACTTATTAGACGAAAACGAGGAAGTTAAAAGACTGAAAAGGCATCATGTTTTAGATTTACCTTTCAGAAAATTATCTCCTTTATATATATTAGTAAGGCGGGAATACCACAAGGTAGTGTCCTAGGACCTGTCCTTTATTCAATATTTACGTCCGATATGCCAGTACGAGAAAATATAACAGTTGCAACTTATGCCGATGACACAGCTCTAATAGCTACTAATGATGTACCGGATATTGCATCAGCAATAATTCAGAATCAACTTAATCACATTGAAGCATGGTTAATAAAATGGAATATAAAAGTAAACACACAGAAATCTACCCATATTACATTTACACTAAGAAAAGGAGATTGTCCCAATGTCACTTTAAATGGCACACAAATTCCAAAACAAACTAAAGTTAAATATCTTGGTCTTCACCTCGACCGCCGCCTTACTTGGAAAGATCATATAAAAGCAAAAAAGGAACAATTGAAAATTAAAACAAGGCGAATGTATTGGCTTCTTAGACCAAAATCTGAATTAAGCATGGAAAATAAACTTCTGCTATATAAAACAATTTTAAAACCGGTTTGGACTTACGGGATACAGCTATGGGGAACAGCTAGTAATTCGAATATTGAAATCCTACAGAGATATCAATCAAAGACTCTAAGGTTAATCACAAATGCTCCATGGTTCGTCACTAATGACAATATTCATAAGGACTTACATATGTCCACTGTTAGGGATGAAATTAATAGACTTAGCTCAAGATACCTTAAAAGACTTAGTAACCACAACAACTCACTAGCTACATGCTTATTAGACGAAAGCGAGGAAGTTAAAAGACTGAAAAGGCATCATGTTTTAGATTTACCTTACAGAAAATGATCTCTTATATATAAATTTGTAAATAGTTTTACTGGTTTATTGGCCAGATTATGTTAAGTTATTTTAAGATTATCAAATTTACTTATTGTTGTAAAAACAGATTGTAAATAAATTTAAAAAAAAAAAAAAAAAATAAAATATATATTAGTAAATAGTTTTACTGGTTTACTGGCTACACTACGTTAAGTTATTTTAAGATTATCAAATTTACTTATTGTTTTAAAAACAGTTTGTAAATAAATTTCAGAACAAAATGCTATAATTTAAATGTGGTAATTTTTTTTTTCCAAAACTTAGTTATAAAGCTGCAATTATTACATTAAATTATAGTAACTTAACAAATATAATTTTTGTACCCGCAAAATACGTTTGTTTTTTAATTTATTTTATTTATTTATTTATTAATCCATATTGTAATACAAAGCCATTAAAGCCAAAAAACGTATTACATAGCAATACAATCCTGAGTATAATACTTAACCTAATCTATACAAATAACTTATGTAAATATAAATCATGCATAAATAACTGCACCCATCAATTTAACTTATTGGCTCCCCAGCCGTAACCAATTATAAAAAGTACTATTAAAAAGAGATTCAGTTAAGTAATTATAATCCGGTAATTTTCACAACTCATATCCAGCAATAAGAATCATAGAAGCAAGTCCCAAGATAATTTAACAGCTACTGTACAGAAAACATAAAAATCTATCGCAATAAACTTGAGAAGTGCTTCATAAGCTTAAGGCGAAACACATTATTAGATTGCGAAAAGATACGCAATTCATGCGGTAAACGATTCCAGCAGCGAGCCACCCTTACAATAAAAGACCTCTCAAACACAGAACACCTGATTCTAGGTATTATAATTTGCTTATTCCTAGTAGACCGCGAAAAAGTAAATTCTTTACATAACAGGACAGGTATGCCACTTTTAATAATGCGATGAAATAGGAGAATATTACGGTACTTAACGAATTTATCAAAGTGGCATCCTAAGAATTTCTTCACAAATTCAGAAATATGTTCACGTCTACGGATATTAAACACATACCGAACCACAGCATTAACAACTCGCTCCAATATCTTTAAGTTCGAGGCAATGGTCCATGATACCAGCTCAAGTCCATATAAGATCTGCGGCATAAGAAGTGCATGAGCTAGTCTACATTTAACCTGAAAAGGCAGAAAAATATTCGTGGAATATATTCTACGTAAAGTACAAGAAACCCTACGATGTACAGATTCAAAATGAGACTCATAACTAAGCCTGTTATCAATGATAATACCCAAACATCTATGTTGGCTTACAAAATCGATCTTAGAGTTCCGAATAAAAATCTCAAAACCATTCACAAAGTTCTCTGACGATCCAAACAATATAGCCTTAGATTTAGAAGGGTTAACAACCAGCGAATTACTAGAAGACCACAGGTAGATCCCATTAAGGCAGTAGTTAATATTAGCCTCCAATACATCGGCAAAATCTCGACCAGTACTAAACAAAACAAAAATATCATCTGCAAATAAAAACGGCTTACACATACTAGAACTGCAGGTAAATCATTAATGTAAAGTATAAATAAGAGGGGGCCCAAAACCGACCCCTGAGGAACTCCAGATGTAAGTGAAAGAATACTAGAAAGCCTACCATCTAAATCTACAAACTGTGATCTATCACATAAATAAGACAATATGAGTTTACAAGCCGACTTTGAAAAGTTGAAGAATTTTTTAAGTTTTATAATCATAGTAGAGTAACATATAGAATTAAAAGCTTTGGTTAAATCAAGAGAAACTAGCACACTTAATTTATTGTCGTTCTCGCAACTTCTAATAGCATCAGTTAGATTTAGCAAAAGCGATGTAGTATTAAATCCTCGGCGAAAAGCATACTGAGAATCAAAAATTTCATTCCTGGTAGAGATAAGCATTTGATCCTTAATAATATGTTCCACCACCTTGGACAGCGCAGGTAGAATAGAGATTGGTCTCAAATCATCAGGACCACGAACAGTACCAGATTTCGGAATAGGAACAACCCGTGCAATCTTCCACGCCGAAGGAAACACGGAAGTGGTCAAAATAGCATTAACTAAATGCAAAATAAGACCAGAAATATGAGGATAAATAAGTTTCAAAAACTGAATGGAAACATTATCAACACCAATTGACTTGGACTTTACCTTATTTAAGGCTTCAAAAACTTCATATTCAGTAACACAATGAAAAGAAAATGCACCATCCATATCGTCAAAATGATCAAAATCTACTTCAAAGTCCCGAGCAGAGCCTATACCACGAACAAAGTACTCATTCATTACATTAACATCACCATCACAAACGATATCACTAGAATTAACGCATCCAGCTCTCTTTAATACCTTCCACATTCCAGAAGTATCCAACCCCCCAAACAGTTTAGCGTAATGCTTTCTCTTTTCCCTTCTAATGGTAGATTTCACTCTGTTTCGAAATTTACAAATAACACTCCATTTATGACTTGTAGGATCAGTTTGATACGCAGAAAAAGCCAGATCTCGAAGAGATCTTGCCAGCACAATAGTTCTAGCCTTCATCCAAACATCATCACCGGATGAACGAAAAAACCGCCTAACAGGCACAAAAGTATAAAGATTCTCAATAAGAGAATCAAATAAAAAGCATTTATTATTAACACCAACCGCCTCAAAAATTTGTGAAAAATCAAAATTCACCAAAAGAGCTAATAAGCCATTCCAATCAATGTTATTGAAGTCAAGGTACTCAACAGATGAATCAACACGTTCTAAATTCATTCTAAAAGATGAAAAAATAAGAGCATGATGGGAAATAGATGGACACTGCACCTGACCAGAAATATTAACCAAAGAGCTATTACTCACTAACATAAAATCAATCAATGAGGTAGATTGATGTTGCACATCAAAGTGAGAAGGCCTAGAATTGTGGCAAATGGACAAGTTAGATCTAGTACAAAAAGAATGTACTAAATTAGACTTTGCTGCATTGAAGAGGTTGCAATTTATGATGTGTTTGGTGCAAAAATTTTGAATTTATTTTGTTAAATTATTTTTTTTAATCCTGTTTATTGCAAAATTAATTAATTCATTTAAATTTTGTTGCAATCTTTGTTGGAATGCAAAAATTACTATGATTTTAATTTGTTTCAGATGTAGGATAGAAGGGATAATAAAAAGCACCATGACGTTACGTGATGGATTACTAAGAAGACAAGAATGTAGCAAAATTGATGATTAATGGTTTTTCTTTTTGTTAAAACTCTGCCAATTCTACAGGCTATAGCTTTTCTAAAACTTCGGGTTCGGATGATATCTTTAGCCAGATCGAAATACTAGCATCAGCCTAGCTAATTTGTTTGATTTGCGTTATTTTTGTAAATATACAGAGGTTGAAAGCTCGTTATAAATTAAAAATAAGATAAAAGTTTCAGTTTTCGACTCATTTTTTTAAACGTCTAAGTTCTGCATCTAATTGCATGTAGTCAATTTGTTCGATATTTTTATTTATTTATTTATTATTCTTCAATTAAATAACCAAACCCAAAGGGCCATATATGGCTAATGCCCGTAATTTCAAGCAATAGATACCTACCGGTGCTTAGATACCTACCCGATTTTGTTCGTGTACACGGTAGGTATCTAAGCACCAGTAGGTATATATTGCTTGAAATTACGGCCATAAGAAATAACTACAACACAAGACTACTGTATTATATAAAACAAAAATATAAATTACAATATAATATAATATTAAAAAAAAGAGAAATAAACATATTATGTATTATAAAATAGTAAAAACATTAGAAGTTAAAAGAAAGAAGAGAAAAACAATATAAAGGCACTGTAAACCAATGAATAATTACAATCACACGTTCCATTAAAATGTCAAAAATATTAAAACTCATTACCTTGAGCATAGATCAAAATTTTGTGTTTAAAAGTGTAGAATGGTAATTCTAAGGACTTGAGCTCTGTAGGCAAGTGATTAAAAATATGAGCTACCCGCACATGAAATGATCGTTCTAAGAGTGAGGTTAATCTAGGGATTTGAATTTGACGATTTCGTGTAGAATGGCCAAAAGAAAAAAATGAATTCAAATATACAAGGTCATCATTATGATTAATCTTATAAAAATAAAGTATAGTCCTTGCTTTAACATAGTTCGAAAATGGACAACCTAAGAATCTAGAAACATACGGCGTCATATGGGTACGATTAAGTCTCCTTAAACAAAATAGATAACGGATTACTCTATTAAACGACACTGAAAGCCTTTTCATAATGTAGCCAAAAGTGCCACTATAAACTTCAATGCCGTATAAAAATAAAGGCATAATTAAAGAATGTATGAGCATAACCTTGATTCTCATAGGTAAAATTAAATTAACATTATAGAGCCTACGCAAAGAGTAGTTGATCCTAGAAATAACATAATTTACATGTCTTTCGAAATCTAAACTATTGTCCAACCACAAACCAAGACACTTGATTTGATCGACAAACTCAATATTAGTACCATTAATATTTTTTTTTTCAATTAAAAAATTTTCAAATTCAAGATGAAAATTACTTACATATATATGGGCAATTCCAGAAAAAGGTCAACCACGAGTGAAAAATGCAAAGTGCTCGGAACTTTTTATTTGTTTTCAATAATAAAGCTTAAAGGTCTATACTTTATAAATGTAAAATCATTTTTAATTTTTCTCATTTTCCGAAATATACAACTGCAAAAAAACATTTGTTTTTTCTGAGCCTTTTTGCGATTTATATCAATATTGTTCTTAAAGATGCTTTATCGTTTTATCAATGTGCAAGGACATAACATATAGGACATATATCGACATAACAAATTGAGGGTTCTTCACCTGAACTGGCTGAGCTGTGGCAGAATGTTTCACATATGAAAGGGATTAAAAGCCTGCATTGGTTTATTTTGACAGCGAAAGCATTGAAGTTGGCTCGGACCTCTTATTCATTAAAATCTATAATTAAAATTAACTAAGAAAATCCAATTTTATTAACTACTAGCTGACCCGACAAACGTTGTTTTACCTTCGAATTTTATTTTCATTGAAAGTCTGGTTGCGTTACAAAGTCGTGGTGGATTGATATTTCGAAGAAGAATGTACCGGTATCCAAGCAATGCTGTGTAACAAAGCAACAATTTTTGATATTCACGCAATTTATATGAAAATGACTAATGTTCAGAAAAATCACCACATCTCGACAAACGAAAATATTTTTAAACAATTTTTTTTTTTTAAAAACCATCCTCATTGCATGTTCTACAAAACGTATTCAGCCACATTTTATTTTATGCATCCGTTCTCGAGTTATGGAGTGACAATCAAAATGTACACTTCTTTTTATATATATAGATTATATATCTTAAAGTTCCTAACTGAGAATATGGAACGTTATTTCGATATTATTTTTGTTATTATTATTACATTTACTTGAAGTTAACTTTATGTTATGGTTTCTTTAGATTTTTTTAATTAAAGTTGAATCATTATTATTACCAAATTTAGTGCGCCCGTCTTGTCGCGTCCGTATTTGTAATTTACCCAATTTAAAAAAATTAAAAGAAAATTTTTATATTTCATAAATCTACACATAAAATTTGTTCTTTCACCTTAATGTTATGGACATCAAAAAAAATTTTTTTCTCAAATTTCTCTGACAGGGCGGCACTTGGTGCCTTGAGGGCTCAAGATGTGTCGTCGGGTCTGGTTAAGGAATGTATCGACTCTCTAAATCGTCTCGGACTTAACAACTCCTTGACACTGGGCTGGGTTCCTGGCCATGAGGGCAACGAACGGGCTGACTGTTTGGCCAACTGCGGAGCTCGTCGACAATTCATTGGCCCTGAATACCCAATGGGTATGTCAGAGAGAGGCTCAGAAGATGGAGGGAGTTTGGGGCCTATTGGGCCAGATCGCCTGAGCAGCGACAGGCGAGGCTGTTTATGTCTCACTCTGGGGAGAGGTCGCGGAAGCTCTTGTCTATGACGAGGGACCGTGACGGGTTACCTCACGGGACACTGTGGCCTTAGGTATCAATTGTACAAAATGGGACTATCCTCTACGGATACGTGCTGGTTTTGTGAATTGTAACCCGAGACCTCAGAGCATGTTCTCTGCAAATGTCCGAGGCTCTCCAACAGGAGGGTGTGTTATTTTGGTGGTCGAATAGTGACGCCATCGGACGTTTGGAATTGTTTACCTGGTAGGATAGTTGGCTTCGTAGGGAGCCTGACCCCATAGGGTGTATTCGTTGGCAGCACAAAACACCAACTTCTGGTCGCGGTGCATAGTGCCACTCTAGTCTAATAAACTTCAATACATACAGCATCTTTATATTCCTTTATTTTCTGTTTGGCTCAACTAAAAGTGTGCGAATGTCGCGTCCGTCGCCCAGAAATTGCCCATATGTATGTATAACATTTGTTTCACAAAATTACCAGCATCATTACTCAACATTTTTAAATTAGATTTAAAGTATAAACCCATTGGCTAAAATGTTCTGTGATCAGTTGGACAAGAAAGCCTTTCAACATAAATTACACTATAATAAATACATTTGTTTACCTACATATTGCGCCCAAAATTTGTTGATATTTAAAGTTTCAAATAGTAAAATAAACGGAGTCGATAGTATCGATATGAATAGGGGACCCAGAAAAGAACGTGGTACCACACCAGGAAATTCATGATGATCATACTAAAAAAAAAACAAATAGAGAAAATAAAATGTAAGAAGTCGTTTCCCATATATTAACATTTGTTCCATAAATACTTGTGTAAAATTATGTCGTAAATATAAAATATCATGCATGGCCTGTAGATTGAAACTTTCCTCTACCTTGGTGTAGGGAGTGTAGAAGAGATGGGCAGCTGCCGTTAAAAATAGTAACAAATCCATGTTACTGGAGGCGTTTGTTAGCACTTTTCAACAACAATATTTCCAAAATATTATAAAAAACACGTTTTAATTGAATTTCTTGATCACTGCGATTACATAATTTATAGAAAATTCCACGGACTAAATGCAAAAAAATCTTTTTTTTTTTTTGTTTATTATAAAATATTCTTTTTGTCCAACACACTTTTTAGCCAAATGTGACGTAGTCGAATGGTTGAATGAAAATGTGTCAGGCCGTAAATGAAAATCATTTAATAGAAATTTTTATGTGTCATAAACCATTAGTAGATGTTCATACTGACTGAAAGCACTGTTGCGGGTGACCTGTTGTTGAAGGAGGCAGCTACAAATAATAACAACAACAGCAACCGATAACCACCGGCATAATTATAAACACTTTCGCTATTCTTTGGAGATTGCGTTGTTAACAATTTTGAACACTTGTTTACCAAACACAATTGGTTGTGTCTCTAAAAAGAATACAATAGTCTGGTTTCAATAAGCTATTTAATTTATATTTTTTTATGAGTTTTCTTTTGCCTTTTTCCAATTTGTTTATCTAAATTTAGAATTTTTGTCCACGTAAAAAAAATATAAACAAAAAATAGTCCAGTGGTAGTTGTCAAAATCACATGTTTTTCAAGTTTACACTATTGTCCACTTGGTGGCTCCCTTACCTTTTTATAGGTATCACTTTTACAGTGATGCCAAGGTATTACTATAAATTAACCGTTAAAAAATAAAACAACCCAAAACCAAAAAATAGTAAGCATTACCCATAGTCTAGAGCTAAAGCCACATTCACACTGGATTGCAAAACAAGTGTTTGGCCAAAATACGTATTTATGCTCTGTATTCTATCCCAACTGTTGGTTATTCTTTTCCACTCGTTTAGGCAAAAACACGTGTTTTGCTATATATTCTGAATACCGTATAAAATAAATATCTTATACGGCATTGAGACTAGGTAAGTTTTTTGAAACCAGCGTTCTAGTGAACTTTTTTTCTAGTTCCTTGTTAAATTTGCGATAGTAGGAAAATAAAAATTGTATTGAAAGTAACTACATGATCCATAAACACAAAAATGCTTTCTGTATCAAATATTGGGTGTAGGTTTTAAAATGTATTATTATTTATGCATTTGTTTCATTATTTTTATTATGTCCAATAACCATTATTTAAAAGTTATTGAACAGAAGTTCTCAGCAAAAGGCCATACACAAATGGAGTGCGACAGTGCTCTCGCATTGATTAAATTGAAAAATCAATTAATATAATTACCAAACGATTATGTTAGAGTTACTCGAGAAGCCAGATAAACTTATAAAATCAATAATAAGTTCGATCAGAGGGTTTCCATACTACTCAGTGTCTCTCAATCTGCGCTCTTTTTATTTGTTCGTAAACTCGCACCGAGCAAATGAAAACATGTGGAAATAATTTAAAAGTTTAAATTAATTTTTATCATGTTTTTAAAAAATAATTTAATAAAACTTTGAATTTTTTCAAATATTAATGATAAAATCAGCGAGATAAAATTATTTTATATATTAATTTTTAATAGAAAATAACAAAATACAAGCAAAATAAAAGCGAGTGTTTTAAGCAACAATTTTCAACATGTTGCAATAATTTTTTAGTGTAAAAAAAATGTTTTCAGTTGCTTGCCCGAGTTCGGCATTTTGTTGCTGAGAGGCGTGAGAAGGGTAGTATGTGTATATCAGACTTGGGCGTCGTACATTACATTTCAAAATCGTTCACTTGTGTAATTTTTCTATATTATTAATAATTTTAGACATACTTTCACACTTGTGGGCTTAAACGGTTCCTTGGAAAATTTAAAATTTTGCCAATACCAGACATGGGACATAATTTCAATAAATGTGTATTTAATTACAGGCTTTTTTATGTTCAATTACATGTAATTGGGTGTAATTGAGTAATTGCCCTGTAATTAAATACCCAGATGTTGTTACTAATCCCCATGTTTGGTATTAAACATTTTACAAATTTTCCAAGGAAGCGATTAAGCTTACAGGTGTGAGTGTAGATCTGATATTATTAATGATATAGAAAAATTTCACAAGTGAACGATTTTGAAATGTAATTGATGTCGCCCAAGTCTGGTGTATATACTCTTTGGTTCGATGAAGTATATTTAAATTATTATTATTTTCATATTTACAATAATGACAAACTTATATGTTTTTCATCCATTAGACCAGGTCGTGTAAAGAACGATCCTGCGGTATGTAATTTTATATCTTCCAGATGGCAGGGTAAATTTTAATATTTAACAAATTGATCCTTTTAAACCATATAAAGGTCACAATGAACCAAAACCATTATATTCGGGGCCACTTTCCAATATAATGGAAGTGGAAGAATTTTCAATACTTTAAGAGTGTAATTCCGCCTCAATACTATATTTTTTACGATAATCTATCAAAGACAAATTCCAAATAAGCTTAAAAAAAGTAAAAGCACAATGTTATTATTATAAGTTTGTTCGCTTACGCAAAAATTTGTACAAATTTGTAAAAGTTTTTACTGGAAGGTGTTCGTTTACACAAATACTCAGTAAAAAATAGTAAGGAGAGGGAGTAAAATGACAGGTTGTTGACAAAAAACTTACAAGATTTTACTGGAGAAATTTCTGCCAGTAAGAATTTGTAAGAAGAAAAAAACATATGATTGAAAAAATATGCTTGTATTTTTAGTAAACAAAAAAAAATATTAAATTAAATTTTAATTGTCTATGGATTTAAAGTGCAAAATATTAAAGAATTAACTATGGAAGAAATTAAAAAACATTCTAAATTATTTCTGGTCGACAATTTCAATTAACTTTTATCTTTTCCATAACGTTCAGTTGATTTTTTTTAATATTTGGTATTTAAAATCAGCTGTTTTATATATTTTACCAATTCTTACAAATTTTCCGTTCATTTACTTTTTTGTAAATTTGTCTTACTCTCTGTAATTTTGTTACTGAGTAATTTTCTGTTCTTTTACTTTTTTGAAAATTTGACTTACTCTCTGTAATTTTGTTACTGAATAATTTTTACTGGACTTTACTGGGAAAGTAATCGAACACACTTTATTTTTACACCTTATCTTGTATTAGCTGAAGTGCCCGGTGTTTCCCGGGTCAACTGTGATTTTTTAATGCAGAAACACTTTTAAGCTAGGAAATAGACAACTTAATTCTGTTGTGTTTTGCAGAATCAGTTAGGATATTAACGTTAAACTTGAAATTAAAGATTCCATTTGAAATTTATGAAATAAGGTTACAAAATTATTTTATCTTTAAAGATGTTGAATACAAAATTATGCTTTCAGTAGCAATGTGCTTTATCAATAAAAATGTCTCATATAGATTTTAATGCATGGTTTCGAATAAGTTTATCCTTAAAGAATTTTTTTTTTCTTTTTTTAATGGACTTGCTATTGCCAAAAACGGTAAGGAAAATTAAAATTTTTAAAAAATGAAATCATAAAGACATTGCGAAAAAATCAGTAGATATATTACACGAAAAAAAAATCTTTAAAACGAAATTGTTTTTCCTAAAATGTTTTGATTGAATTTAATCCTTTCAAATTAAAAAAAATAAGATTTATTAAAAAAAGTGTAATTTTTTTAATTTGACGTTTTTGGTCAAAAGTCGGTAGACTTTTACTGAGGCCTTCCTCGGGAAATGTAGAATATATGTGCGTTAAAACTTTCTTAGAAGTTTGTATTCAAAAAAAACGGAAAAAGCTGAAAAAATGTTAATTTTTACATTTTTTGTCAAAAGTAGGCGTAGAAGTGGGCGTGGTAGATAAAAACTATACCACGATCTAAGTTGAGGTCAGAGGATTATTCATGCCAAATTTGAAGAATTGCAAATTTGTATCGAAAACTAACAAACAAACAGAGAATGAGTTTTATATACAGAATTGGCCATAACTAAAGCCCCCCTCAGTGAATTTTTTTGAGATCATAATATTTTTTATAAAAACGATATATTTATTGTATTGTCTATGCTTTATTTTTTTTTGTGTGTTTATTATTGACAAACAAAAACTTTTTAAGTTTGTAGTTCTATAAAAAATAAGTTAAAATAAAAAAAAAAACATTTCAGACCAGAAAATATAACGGTCAAAAATTGTTAATGGTGTCTTGCGATAATCCTTGCCATGCAATTTTTACGGCTTGGAATAGGTCATCCTTATTTCGGCAATTTTCTCGGTTTATTTTGGTATCAACGATCTCCCATAAGTTCTCAATAGGATTGAGATCAGGCGATTGAGCAGGCCAATCAAGAACTTCAATCTTATTACTCTGTAGCCAGCCCTTACAAACTTTGGAGGTGTGTTGTGGGTCGTTGTCCTGTTGGAACCTCCATTGAAGTGGCATCTCTTCGTCAGCATATGGCAACATCACATCCTTTAATATATCACGGTACATAAAACGATCCATAATTCCATCGATTTTATGAATCGGCCCAATTCCTTGACCAGAGAAGCAACCCCACACCATTACATTGCCCCCTCCATGTTTGACAGTTGCTTTGCAATACTTAGGATTTAGTCTTTCACCTTTTGTTCTGCGTACACGAATTATTCCATCGGAACTTTTTAAGTTGTATTTGGATTCATCAGAGAACAGCACTGTCTTCCATTTTTGGATACTCCAGTCAATGAGGGCTTTGGCAAACTCAAGTCTAGCTTTTCTGTTCTTTGCTGATATGAACGGTTTTTTTTGCAGGTCGTCGCCTGAATAATCCAGCTTCCACAGCTCTTTTACGGATCGTCCTATCGCTAACGCACAAACCTACACTTGTTTTTACTTGTGCAGCAGAGGCTGTTGGATCCTTTTGAAGTGTTCTTTTGATCATGGAGTCATCATGGCGAGATGTTTTCCGAGGACGTCCTCCAGAATGCACTGGTGATATTTGGCCATTCTGCATAAATTTTGCAATCAGTCTAGAAATGACTGATCGGTTTATTGCATATTTTTTACTGAGTGCATGTCGTGATAAACCATTCCTCCAGTCATCAATAATTTTGATTTTAAGTTGACTACAATACTTGTTTCTTGCCATTCTGCTAATTAAATACTAAACTGTACCAAATTCAAATTCCACACACTAAGTCTTCCTTTATTTTGTTTTTTCTGTTATTTACTATGCATTCGATCTAAGTACCGTTAATTTAAATTCCAAATATGCAGTAACGTAGGAAAATTTTAAAAAATTTTTAAGATGTGCAATTGTTTTGTCCGTTTCGTTTAGTGCTTTTATATGTTTGATCAATTTTAACTAATTGTTTATAAAATGATCCGTTAATAAATTTGCGTTAAATGAACATAGACAATGTAAGTTCAGAAAATTATTAGTCTATACATCTCAAAAGCATTTGTTTTTATAAACAAATATGATCTGAAAAAATTTCACTGAGGGGGTGCTTCAGTTATGGCCGATACTGTATATAGATTATAGTTGTTAACTTCAATAAAAAATTGAAAAACAATTACTGAAGTCATAAACTAATTCATTACATTGTTTTTTTTTATTACATTACAAAACCCTCTATCTAATGAACATTTTTTTACACATAATTTTTTTTTTTTTTTTGAATGCAAAATCCTCCATAATCTACAAAATTGCCAACAATGAAAAAATTTAAAAATAAATTATACGTGAGATTCAATAGTCGCTTTAAAAAAATATTGTAGAACATTGAATTTTAGAAACACTTTTAATAAGCGAAATAAACAGTTTTTATGCTCTCCTGTAAAGTTCTATTTTTAAGATAGAGGATATTGAATAAACCCTCGATATGCTGCTGAGTTTACCTGAAAACCAATTAGTGTATTACAATTTTTAAATGAATTGCCCTAAAAATATAAATAGCACAAATAAAACAATTAACTCAAACCAAAAAGTCCGAAAACTGGCTTTAAAATTCTGTAATACGTTTTGTAATCATAAGTGTATTAAGTAGTGTCCGACTGAACTCACTGTTTTTTGGCCGAAGCAGAAACCTTAGACGAACTTCGGCCAAATTTTCTATGCTCGGCCGAAAACGAACTTTTTAATTTACTTTTTAATTTGAATAAAACGTGAATTTTTACAACAAAATTTGTTTAAAGTAAAGCAAAATAAATATATAAATGAATAAATCCCAAAAAAGATTAATTAATAGCATTTATAATTTTTATAGAGAAACGTTTATTGTTCTTCTTAACCTCAATCTTTCTAAATTAAATTTGTCAAATGCATATTAATTAAAAAAATAATTGCGACTTATATAAGTCAAAATAACAATGTTCTAAAATACATTATTAAAATTTTGCCCTGTGGCGATGTTTCAATATAAACACAAAGTTGTCTACACTGAACGTTAAAACCATACGTCAATCTGGTAACGTTGTGAAATAGAGAAGGAGGAGATTAGAAAAAAAAATATAAAAATATAATATTTGTGTTTGTTAGTGTTGGTCACTTCTGAGTATAATATACAATAACAGAAAAAGCTAATAGGATAGAAAACTGCAATTTAGCTGCATTATATTCGAGGCCATACTTGGGTGTGATCGCTAAACGGTCATGACTTGGTATTGTTACGTTTGTAATGTAAGAAGAAGAGCAGGTTTGATTCTTACAGACGCAGGTTGTTGAAAAAATGTATCATATAGAGACAATCAGACAATTATAAGACACAATTTAAATGGAAACATCACTGATGACGCCTGTCCATAAAAAGGCAGAAACTAGTCTAGTCTGCTTTAAAAATTAATAGTGTTTATAATTTTTAGAGAAAAACGTTTAAGTTCTAGATAATTTAGATATTTTTTCAAAAATATGTAAAATGAGTTCATTTATTTTGTGTTATCTTTTGAAAAAATGGGAATGCTTGAACTTTGTTATTTTTATGAAAATATGTAACGAATTAAATACAAATTCTTGTGTTTGCACTCAAAATTAAAGGGTTTATTCTGAAAATGGCCGATGGAAAATTGTTTATGGAAAACTTGTCACATAATATGTAACTAGTTTTTCATCAACAATTTTTACTTCTACTATACGTAGATAATTATCACCAGTTACGTGATAATTATTTTCCCACTGGTCCTGTTGCATATCACATAACTCCTAAAATGATCCTACATTAACACTACCTACTTCTAACTTGTCCCGTAGCTTATTCATTTCAGTCGGTACGGTGATAGGTTACTTTTGTCAAGTTATTCGCCATATGACAAGGTGTTGTAAAGGCAGCAATTGCCACCTAACATGACAAGCCCACGTTAAAAGTGTCGGTCACTTTGATATAACAGAACCGAAACTAGGAAAGATTCATACACACAAAGTTCTAGTCACGTGACCATACCAGTGACTGGTCCATTTAAAGCAGGGTACTAACTGATAATATTTTGAACATAAAAAAAAATCTGTAATACATTTTACATATAAACTGTAAAATCTTCTAAAATGAAATGATCCTCAAAAATAGTTTATTTTTAATTCAATTTAAACTATTTCAACTTTATGCAACATTTAACTACAATATTGTACTTCATTATTATATGAATCTATGTATGGATGTATGTAAGTATGAATATTTTCCTGGATTCGGGTTTTTAATGAAAATGAGCACATGTCGCTAAAACTTATTATTTCTCATAGACTGTGAAATATTTAAGCAAGTTGTGTGTGTAGGGAGGAAGATATTGAATATAGTTGGGAGCAAAGAAGAATACAAAATGAATGCCATAAAAAATTTACACAGAGAGAATTTTCTGGAAAGAGTTTTAATAAAATTTTTCACTAAATACTCAAAAAAAAAAAAAAATATATCAACTAAAATTAAGTTTGCGCCTTCAGTTTCTAAAATTTTCCTTAAAGTAACACCCAGAAAACAAACTCGGTAGTAACAAACGTATTTGTAGCCAATCGAGTGTTTCGGTTGTAGCTACCGAACTTTCTATTGTTTTTATCGAAGGATTGTTATCACAAACGAAAAACTCGGTGGCATTAACCGAAACATTCGATTGGTAACAAATACGGTTGATACGAACGAGTCAGTTTTCTGGGTGAATAATGCAAAATTTATTTGATTTTAGTTCATATTTATTTTTCATAAACTCAAAAATAATAATTAATTTTCCTTTCTTGAATTAGGCTAATATTTTTAAAAAATGTTAGCAAAGGTATTTCTTTTTAGTAAAAAATCATAAATTTTAAGTTTTGGAAACTAACTAAAGCAATTCGAGGGAACAAAGCAGTAATTGGGAATATAAAAGTAGATGGCAATGAAATTTATAGTAATGAAAGAAAAGCGAATATAATAGCTGATGTTTTTGAAAATTCTCACGGAATAACCCTTAATATATCTTCTTCTGCTGATCAAATGGTATCAAAACATATAAAATGGTTAGTGAGTGGTTTCATTATCAGACACTGGTTCATATGAGTTGACTTCTGTAGAGAAAGTAAAGTTTATTGTCAATAAACTTGATAATTCTAAAGCTCCTGGAATAGATGGGAAAAAGCTAATTATTTTGAAAAGAATGTCAGATACATTTTATAATACTATTACCAAAATTTTTAACTAGTGCCTTAGGACTGGTTTCAAATTGTTAATATTTTTGAAAAAAAAAAATTTAAGAAAAAAAAAAAATTAGAAAGAGCATGTAAAGGAAAACTTTGCCCGTATATTAAATAATGGAGTTATGACCCCAAAAATTTAATTTGGGCTGCTGAACACGAATATACTTAAAGTCTTTAGATCTTCCATAGGTCTTTTAAGTTATGGCAAACTAAATTCCTAAATATAGGAAAAAATTAAAATTTTAGTGAAAATCATGTTCAGTTAAAAACAATTTAACCATATTCGAATTTAGCGTGTAACACACGCGGTTTACCGCAAAATAAATATTTGTATGGCCATAATTCAAACTTAAAAAACGTTTCTCCAGCAGATGTTGACTACAGATTTGAAAGAAATTTGAACATTTATTAGCAGCTCAAATATTTTAATGCACTTAAAATATGCAGTAATAAATTAAAAATATGCGCTTAAAACGAAATAAGCACCAACTCCCAAAAAATATGCTTTAAAAATCCAAAAATATGCACTAAAGATCAAAAAATATGAAACTAATATTTGTGGATTTTTAAAAATTGATTTATTGCTCTGGTATAAAAATTAAATCGAATATAAATGTTTAACAAATGACAACTAGATGTTATGTAAAGGGTTAAAAATGCTTTCTTTTGTATATTTTTAATTAAATGTTAATTTAATTTTTACAAAATATGTAATTAAATTGAAAATATGCAACAAAAAATGTCAAAACATGCATTTATAGCAAAATATGCAACAACAAATCTATGCCATTTTGTTGCAAATTCTTTATTCGAAAAGGTATTTGGTCAAAATCGATTTTAGGTCGCTGCCCTGTTGATTACTATCATTAATTGTCCACTTTTGAGTGTCCTTGTGAAAAAACTTATATAAAATTTTTGAGAAACAAAAATTATTTTTGGGGGCTAGAAAAATGGTCTACACTCAAAAAAATAAGTTAGTAGAAAATTTAGTAAAACATCTTGTAAATCAGGTATACTATTTTTCAGCAAATTTTTTGCTAAAATTATGTTTTAAACTAAAATTTTAGTTATACTTAGTCAGCACTTAACTGTTTTGAACTAATGTTTTACTAATTTATTTTGCTAAAAGAATTGTGCTGATTAACACATCAATAGTGTGAACGACAACCAGATTAAAAGTTATACGCAGAATGAATTAGATTTCAAGATGTAGTAGTGATGAGGAAAATTATACTAAAAAGTACAACTCTAGTAAGACACATAAAAAAATCAACAATGGAAGATTTTGTATCTGTTTTTCATACATAAAACAAAATTGTGGATTGAAACAACTTAAATTTTGCGTTTTCACCGGCTTGTGAAAGTAATTGTCTATTAATTAAATAAAAGACAAAATAAAATATTTAAATTTAAATTTAAAAAAGATTAAATGTGTATTTGTAGTCAAATTGAGTGGTCAAGTTGATAACAAATATGCAGCAGGTATACAGACTAAAGCGAAAGACAAAGACATACATCTTAGGTAAATTTTAATGTTTACTTTTTCTTATTGCAAAAAAGGGTTGTATATGTTACATTTTGTTATTTTAATTCTATGCGGCATTAGCGTTCCTTTAAAAGATATCATCATTGAGACAACCATTGATGTAAGTAGTTGAAAGATAATTTTGTTTATGTTATATATAATAATTTCTTTATATTTGCAGATATTACATTAATTCATGTCGTCAATGTGGGAGTATGAAATTTTTTATATTTTGTAACGTATTGTAAATTACTTTAAAAAGAATCACAAATTTATATTTTTTGATTTTCAGCAAAATAAATTAACTAAAGTAAACATTTTCTACAAATTTTTTTAGTTTTTTTCAGTCTACTAATATTCAGCAAAAATTTTATTAGTGTTTAACAAGGGTTTTTTAATTTCTAATCCACTAAGTTTTAACAAAACTTTTGCTGAATCTACTAATTTTGTTGCTAAAAATAGCTCACATTAGCAATTTTTTTGCAAGCATCCTCCTGACTAAAATTTTGCTGACTCATCAAAATTTTTGCTGACTTTACTAACTTTTTTATTTGAGTGTAGCTACGCCGGTTGTAAAGTTTCATAAAGTTTATGACAAAATTTACTAAATTTTAATACCAATTTACCTAATTTAAGCAGTGTTGCCAAATATTTTCTTACAATACCCTAAATTGTCAAAAAAAAAACCCCCAGAGTAAATCTCTACTATCAAAATAATTCACCTAAAAACTATTTTTCCTAAAATCTGCTAATTTTTAAAGTTTTTGTTTCAAATTCTCTCAATAAATACATTAAAATAAACTAACTTCGATGGAGTTTAACAGGTTTCCTTCGCGTTCAAAATCTGAAATTTTATTTGAACAGCGCAATAAAGTGATTTAAATTTCACCAACAAGCTAGAAAAAATTGAATATACTTCAAAAAACTGTTGAAAATTATACAAAACCAATCATCAAACCGAAAATTTTGTTTCTATAAAGTCAAAATTATCTCCTTTAATTATTTTATTTCCCCCAAGATTTTTCACTGATAGATTGTTACCTCCTAAAATACCCCCGAATTACCAAAAAAAAAAAAACAAATGAATCTAGGGTGCAAAACTCCTAACTTGCCAACACTGAATTGAAGTAAAATTGTTTTTACAAGTTTTTAAGAAAACTGTATACTTAATTTGAGTTAAATTTTCTTTGGACCAAAACATACCCGAATTTCTTCAACTTTAGTTCGAATTACTTAATATTGAGTAAACTTTTTTTTTTGAGTGAACTAATGAAATTTTCTTTACAAAGCGAATGAAAAATTTCCCAAACTTAATGAAAAAGCTTCATAATTTTTGTGAAACTTTTTTTAATGAAACTTGTTCATTAGTTGTATGAAATTGTTAATAAATGATATGATAAACTGCATTAATTCAATGAAAATTTTCAATTGACGAATTCCAGTGTCACTTTATAGATCTAATACAAAAATGCATTGATATCATGCAGACAATTCTCTCAGTGTAATATAAAAGTTGACACAATAAAAAATAAAGAAAAAAAAAACGACCAACTATAGCAATAGTTGGGCGTTACACTTGGATTGGCACAGCCAAATTACATATAATAATTCAAAAACCATAGAAGATGCAAAACTAAATGAGATAAACCAACGTAACGAAACCGGTGCATATTAAGGCTCTTTTCTTGCTGTTGGTTAATTTTTGATTGTTTTGGCAACTTGACAATATTTAAATAAAATTTTATGTAAAAATGAGCATAAATAAAATCAACTGCATTTGATTAATTTTTATTATACTCGTAACTTGTAAAGTAATTTAATGCATTTAAGACGGGCGGCCATCATCATTGTCATCAAAGATCATCACAGATACGGAAATTTAAATTTAGTTACACTGGATATGACTAGAGAAATATAAACAGAAATACTATTTAGCCAATAATAGCGAATTAATAATTAACCCTTAGCTGATGGCCCTGGCAGACATAGTATTATCTTTATATTATTCTTATATTAATATAAGCTTAATATCATGTAATTAAATAAATAAATAAATAATTTAGCCCTAATCTAAATTGGATTTAGATTTAATCATGTAGATTACACATGTACTTTAGAGCCACTCAACTTGTATGGAAGAGAAAAAAGTAATTTTGTTAAACCTCTGAAAATAAAGCTTGATATGTTTTATGATGATTCCCAAAATATTTTGGTTCTAGCGTTGACCATCCGTGAGCTGGGCCATTTTTAAAAAAGAAGTTTTTTTTAAGTTTTTCGAATTTTTTTGTACTTTGCTTCAAGCCGACATAAATAAAATTTGGTATCATCGAAAAGAGGATTTGAAGCAGCATCCAATGGTATATAAAACTTGACCACTTGCGACCTACTAATTGAAATATATAACTAAATACATATTTTCGTTTCGGGTTTTCATACAAATTCTACGTATTTGGAAATAATGTTCTGCTTTTCAAATTGAATCTGTTTTAAAATAATGTTAATTTATTTTTTTTTTTTTTGTAATTATTCACATAAAACGCGATATATTTTATCTTTTTTTAATCAAATTTTTTCATTTTTCAATTATAATAATCTGGTGATAAGCAAAAGATCTGTTTTCAACTCTAGGATGCTGTGAGATATATTTAAGTTTTCAAATATTAATTTTTTAGTTGAATACATATATGAAATGAGAAAAATAGTTACTAACAGAACAAATTAAATTACAGTAAAACTCGCTTAAGACGAACTCGGTTAAGACGAACCCTAGGTTAATACGAACTAATTTAAAAGTCCCGACGTTTTGGCAACAATTTTCATATAAAATACATCTTTTAATACGAACTCGGTTAATACGAACCCTCGGTTATTACTAACTGTTTTAACCAGTCCCAAAAACTTGTTTTCATACAAATTACCATGTTTAGTACACTCTTTATCCGTTTAATGGGATAGACCTAATATAAATTTCATATCCGTGGATGACTTTCTAGATATAGATGCTAATGTTTTGACGTCACATACTTTATCAGGTGAAGAAATATTGGAAATTGTTAATCCTGCCGATGTTGAAAATTTGTCAAGTGCACGAACAAATTGTGAATGCATGACATTCTAATTTTATTTTCTATTTTTTATTTATGTAAAAATCTTGTTTTTGTTTTAATAAATACATATTTTTTATCGTTAAAAAAAACCCCGCTTAATACGAACCTCGCTTAAGACGAACTAATTTTTTTGGTCCCTAGGAGTTCGTCTTAACAGGGTTTTACTGTAGTTAACTAAACTACAAATAAAAAAATTTATCAAAATGTGAAAAATACAATTACAATTACAATAAAAAATATAAAATTTATAAAAAATCTTTTCGCGATTCTATCTTTGTATAAAGTTTGCACGATTTTGGTACAAAAAAATTCGAAAAACTGAAAAAAGACCTTTTTTAAAAATGGTCCAGCTCACGGATGGTCAACGCTAGAACCAAAATATTTTGGGAATCATCATAAAACATATCAAGCTTTATTTTCAGATGGGTAACAAAATCACTTTTTTTTGAGTCGCTCTAATGTACATGTAAAAATGACAGTTAAAATAACTATAAATGTAGTTATATATAATAAAATTTACAAATATTTTAGTCATTTTAATTATTCAAAAAAATTAAAATTAAATATTTAAGAAACTTATTACTGCTATACAGGCGCGTATCCTGGAAAATCTTTTGGGGAGGGAAGTTAGAGTATTTCTGATTAACATTTTCCATATTTTTCACATTTTTATACTGAAAAATTTTGAGGCAGGAAATGTCCCATTTTCAGTCCTCCTGTATCCGCGCCTGCTGCTTTCAAAAATGTTTATTCATGAAAGAAAAGAAAAAACGAATCTTTTATTAATTAAATTGTTCTAATAATTAATGTTTTAATTACTTATTTTTTTTTTCTTAAAAGTATATTTTTTCGCTTGTATTTTCTTCAGAAATATGTGAGTATTATGACGTCCCTTAAAATAAGGATTTGTATATTTTCGTTCATTACACCCTCCAGCTATATTACAAATGATTCCAAATAGAAGAATTTTTTTTTTTTGTTGGAAAATGTTAGCCTGTGCCGAAAGTTTGCCGAAAATGTCCCATTTTGGAAAAAAGTGTATTAGTATAAAGAACTACACTCAAAATTATTCAGATATGTAATTCTGACTTCATCGGATATCATTAACCCACTTTAGCCTGGAATCCAAAATGACTCACAAATTTAATAAAAATGCTAAAACGCATTTTTTCTAATTAATTAATTTTTAAGTTTCTTAAAAAGATTACTAGTTTCATAATATAATAGTTGTTATCAAAGTTGATTACCCGAACAATATGAGCTATTTTTGTCTTTTCTTACAAGTTCTCAAAGCTGACAACTCAAAATGAAATGCAATTTCAAAAAAATCAACAGTATACATATAAAAAATTCTTAAACCAAATATACGTTTACAATGTAATATAAAATGTAATAGCAAAAACAATCAACTATAATAGTTGTGTTTAAATATTAGTATACATGCCGGATTCCCAATTCGTTGCCAGTAGTGGTAACATTAACTTATTTGTTTGCTTTTTCAGTAACTTGGTTGATATATATACATACATGATCAAACTATGAGTTCTTGTGAGTGGTGGATTAGAAAGAGACTGAAGATGACCTAATCGCTTAGTTCGAAAGTGCTGCACTGGGTCCTCAAAAGATTAACATTTTATGAACAATTAGTGTTTTCTATTTATAATAGTAAGATAAAATTCAATTTTGATAATTTTTATAAATTTTGGCTACTTTTTCTAATTTTAAGCTATTTTTTTCAATTTTAGCGGGTTTTTTACTTATTGTATTTTGGTGATTTTTTTAAAAATTTCGGAGTTTTCTTTTTTAATTTTAGAATTTTTTTTTTAATTTTTGGCATTGCATGAAAATTTCGTAGAGTTTTTTAAATATATTGACATTTTTTCAATTGACATTTTTTCAATTTGTTGTTATTGTAGGTATACCAAAATTTATTTTAAATTAAACATTTAATAGATGTTATTAAACCTTTAATTGATAGTGAGTTTAAAGTCAAACAAAAGTTTAATCGAAATTTGATAGGCAATAATTTCTTCTGTGTACCCGAGTAAAAATAATATTATACAATCTAATATAATGTACTAGATCACATTCGTAATATTTAATATAGTTAAGTATGACATAATGTATAGTAAAATACAATTGTAATTGCTTCTGAAATTTTTCATAAAACTTTTTGTTTAATTGTATCTTATAATATGTTATATCATACGTTATTAGACAGAGTTGGCAGATTTAAATTAATATATCGCTCATTTACTAAAAGACTGACATAACTCAATAATCAGGATTTAGCAGAAAACGCGTTTAAAGTTTTTAAACCACGTCACGTTTTTTATAACTAGATTTTTTAATTAATTTTTCTCTTAGTGCGAGTTGGGTGTGAGTTCGTTAATTATCGAGAGACTCGTGAGTAGCATATTTTCTCTATGAAGTATATACTCTTTGCACCCACATTCCAGAAACAAGAAAATAAAGGGTCCGCCATGTAACGTTTTTTTTTTCGATGCCGATTTTGCCAAAAAAAATCATCTTTTCAGATGAAGCTCATACTGCATGGCCAGCCGAGGCAGCCATTTGAATGAAATTATTTTCATTTTTAACCGGAAGGATTGTACTTTCAAATAAAAAAAGAAATTTGAGAAAATATTCAGTAGTTTTTTTTTTTATAGCATTTTCAAAAAAAAAAAGTTATTTGGCGGACCCTATATATTCTCTTCTAACTCGAAAAGTATACAAGATATTAATATGAATTTTTACACA